>SMSR01016196.1:480924-491058 GCA_019453355.1 Ceratina japonica | reverse complement strand
TCGTCTTTGTATTCACGTACACAGAGTACATTGAAGTATAGAGAACCGTATCCATACATATGTATCAAACGGAAGCTCGGATGTATGAATGCGAATGAACTGTTTTAATTGATATCAGCAATTCTCTTTCGAAGATCCGCGTGATGGAAAGCAGAATAGCGCGTAATGCTATTTCCGTAAGAAGTTATATTATAATGAGGAAAGTTTTTACAAAGATTTTCTCGCGGCCGGAATGGAGATAAGAACTGTCACCGTGATAAGGAAAAAATTAAAATTTGAAGTTTTGCCCGCTGACTGGATGATTTATAGACTTCCCGGCGCAAATACCTGGAGTTATAAAAAAGTTTAATGGATAATGGTTGATTAAGAGAAATTTCCACAGTGACAATCGAAATAAGTTCGGAAATGAGAATATCCTTCAAGAAAATCTCCTAAGTGCGCGTCCAGGTGTCCTCTCATAAATGCAGGCGGCTTGCCGCGGCGGAACTTTTTTTTATAATCGCGGTCGCGATATTACCGTGCTAGTTGTCCGCGAACAGTTACGGCAGAAGTCATCGGGAACTTTTACACCGGCGAAGTTCCAATTGAAAGACGAAACGATTCAGCGAATCGTAAGAAACTGTCGTCCATTAAGTTTTATTCGATGTCCCTTGCGACACGTTTTTGCGACGAAATAAGAATTTACAAACGTTCATCAATAACTGTGCAACGATTATAAAACAAAATTCACGAAGTACAAAAGGACATTCAAAAACTATGGCAAGAGGATTTGCAATTTTTTGCGTAACATTGAACGTATGCATAGCGCTTTATGGAAACATGTGAACAAGTATCGCAAGAAAGTTTTACGTATACAAGTGTGTTCCAACTTCAATAAAATTTTATTATTATTGTAACAAGACATGAGTGCCGTGATTACGCAGAGAAAGTTTGAACGACATCTGAAATTGCACAAGAAAGTTATAACATAAAATGTTATATACACAAATTACATTGCACCAAGTACATTTTATCTTACTTGCATGTTTATGAAAAATTTTATAAAATGTAATATATGATGGAATGTGGGAGTGAATGATCTTGACATATTTGAACGAGGTTATTTATTAACGTAACAGTGGGCGGTTTGCATTATACCTATATACGTACATTGTCAAGAACTATTTTGCAACTTCTATACATGTCATCAGAATACGAAACTTTACCAATATAATCATGGTTGCGCCTCATTGCATAGCTAACACAATTTCCGGTAGCGCAAAATTTCATAATATATTCACAAGAGTTTTAGCGATAAGCGTTCGAATAGTTTCGTGAGCCACTGCGTGTATATTCTTCCCTTAATTGGGCGAACACTGGTTATTGCGTTAAAACTCTTGAAATAAAATTTGCACGGATGAAAATTTACCGATTCATTTAGGAAGGGCGCTTGGGAACGAAAGTTTAAGAGACGAACTCGCGAGCTTTTTAATTATTTGCTTGGCTTTGAGAAGTTCCCGCGTATTTTCCACCTTCTACGTTCCTCTGGATTGATAAAAATAAAAATGAAATAAATGAATTCCTTGTTCACGATTTTACGTCACTTGAATCTTCGCCTGCCAATTTTAGAACAATTAAAAAAACCGGCAAACGAGTTAGTATATAACTTTGCGCTATAAAAAAACAATAAAATCAGTTTTTAACTATAAGATTTTTCCTGGTCGCGTAAGAATTACTGAATTATTTAATAAATCTGGAATAGTTCTTTTCCTTATTAGAGAACATTGCGCATCTCTTTTACTGGACAATGCAAACATCTCTGTCCTCGCTGCTTTCCATTCAGCCGGACATTCTCATTCATACAAAACCCACTTTGCAGCATATTATGATACGACAAACAACCCGGTAGTATATATCATCGAAAATATTCGAGTTTGCGTTTAAAAATAAGATTTCTATCATAAAAGGAAATCACGATGACATTAGGAAAAATCTCACGTAGGAATACTTGAAGGAATCGTGTTGCGCTCCCGCAGGATATTTTCTCACCGATGGCTCGCAATAAAAACGTCCACGAGGCGAGACATCCCCAGGGTGTCGACAGGCGGCGGTATCGAGGAGTTTCTTTTCAGGTCGCGTCGTGTTCCCGCGGCGACGCGGCGTAGAACGTCGAAACGCCGACGCGTGCTTCCTAGTATACAGTTGTGTACACGATCAGCCCTGCTAAGNTGAATGATCTTGACATATTTGAACGAGGTTATTTATTAACGTAACAGTGGGCGGTTTGCATTATACCTATATACGTACATTGTCAAGAACTATTTTGCAACTTCTATACATGTCATCAGAATACGAAACTTTACCAATATAATCATGGTTGCGCCTCATTGCATAGCTAACACAATTTCCGGTAGCGCAAAATTTCATAATATATTCACAAGAGTTTTAGCGATAAGCGTTCGAATAGTTTCGTGAGCCACTGCGTGTATATTCTTCCCTTAATTGGGCGAACACTGGTTATTGCGTTAAAACTCTTGAAATAAAATTTGCACGGATGAAAATTTACCGATTCATTTAGGAAGGGCGCTTGGGAACGAAAGTTTAAGAGACGAACTCGCGAGCTTTTTAATTATTTGCTTGGCTTTGAGAAGTTCCCGCGTATTTTCCACCTTCTACGTTCCTCTGGATTGATAAAAATAAAAATGAAATAAATGAATTCCTTGTTCACGATTTTACGTCACTTGAATCTTCGCCTGCCAATTTTAGAACAATTAAAAAAACCGGCAAACGAGTTAGTATATAACTTTGCGCTATAAAAAAACAATAAAATCAGTTTTTAACTATAAGATTTTTCCTGGTCGCGTAAGAATTACTGAATTATTTAATAAATCTGGAATAGTTCTTTTCCTTATTAGAGAACATTGCGCATCTCTTTTACTGGACAATGCAAACATCTCTGTCCTCGCTGCTTTCCATTCAGCCGGACATTCTCATTCATACAAAACCCACTTTGCAGCATATTATGATACGACAAACAACCCGGTAGTATATATCATCGAAAATATTCGAGTTTGCGTTTAAAAATAAGATTTCTATCATAAAAGGAAATCACGATGACATTAGGAAAAATCTCACGTAGGAATACTTGAAGGAATCGTGTTGCGCTCCCGCAGGATATTTTCTCACCGATGGCTCGCAATAAAAACGTCCACGAGGCGAGACATCCCCAGGGTGTCGACAGGCGGCGGTATCGAGGAGTTTCTTTTCAGGTCGCGTCGTGTTCCCGCGGCGACGCGGCGTAGAACGTCGAAACGCCGACGCGTGCTTCCTAGTATACAGTTGTGTACACGATCAGCCCTGCTAAGGTTAAAGCGAACTCGTTGTTTACGATACCGAGCACACAATGGGGTGCTGCGTGTTCGCTGCGGGTGGTTATTCTCGGTCTGGAGGAGCGAGCAAAACGTGGTGGAATTATAGAGCCAGCCTGTCACCCGCAAAGGTGACTTGCCGGGGATATGCTCGAAGGTTAACGTGACATGCCTTACATTGAACCTCGATTTAGAAGAAAGTTTAGATCGCATGTAACGATCGTTTAGAAATAAAAATTCTTTACTATACACTTCACTTCTAAAAATCATTTCTTCCCTGCTCTAAGTTATCCTTGTACGTACATGGGAAATTGAACTATATTTTTTTAAAGGATGATATTAAATTATAAAAAGTGAGAAATAGATTTTTTGACAAGAAGAATATAAAAACAGAATTTTAAATACAGGGAAAACATTAAAAACTGGAAAAAGAAATTAATGTTTCATGTCAGCATTTGCTATATTTTTTAAGAGCTACATTAAAATTGAAATTAAGTGCGCGCGAAAAGCCAAATGTGGACAGTAATTTATTATTCACTGATGGATTCGCAATGTAGCAAAAAATTAGAATCCGTTTTAACCCCGTGTGATTTATTAAGAGATCGTGGAACGAAACAAACTACTAGGACAAAAGTGCGCGAAAAATTTTTCCGATTACGCCCGGAGACTGGAGAGGGAAGTAGTATTTCTGTTTAATTTGTAACTGTCGATTGATCCGGGTGGCGCCGCTCGTTTTTGGCGAACACATTCGTCTTCTTTGAAGGTCCCACAAGGCCCATGGTACCCGGAAAGCTCTCTGCCAATGTTTCTTCAAAGTTTCACGGGAAAATTCACGAGATCCTCCGGCGTTCTAACTTATTTCAACAGTTCCTTCTCAAAGAACTATTATCAGTAAATATGCAAACAGAACATTATCAAACTTACGCAAACATACAGTTGATGTTTAAGTGCAAAGAAGTATATAAAATAAGAATAAATATTATATTAACATGAATTTGCTAAAAAATGTATTAACCTATAAAGACTTTGTCTTTTCCGAGGAACGCATTTGTTAGGTACTTTTAAAGTACAGAAACCTGTAAATGCAAGTACAGTTAGATATCCCTGAAACATTGTACCCTGCGAATGACAATTAAATATTTGACCAACGGAAGTCTCGACTAATGTTTAACTACAAACTTGATCAGTCGAATTCTGTGTGTAATTAACAACTTGTAACAACCGCGTCAGCTTTCTAATCAGACTTTGTACGAACAAAACCGTCGTTACCCGTAAGCAATCGATTCGGTTTCCGTCGAGCCACGCTGAGAATAACTTCTGCTGTAACCGATAACAACCAACAACATTTGTAACTGATCCTCGTTAGCTGTTAATCCGTTGTTCATTAAAAATTCCCTTTTTTGAATAAAGAATTTTTTTAATGATGTATTCACAATTAACTCAAACGTGCCGCATATGCGATATTTACGTGATCACGATGATCCAATTANCTCTTTTTTGAATAAAGAATTTTTTTAATGATGTATTCACAGTTACTTCAAACGTGCCGCATATGTGATATTTACGTGATCACGATGATCCAATTAGCGACAAATTTGCCTTTTCCCATCACTTGTTTGCTATTCATTAAAGAGATATTGACACTGTTCAATAAAATGGTATAGAGTAAAATCCATATGCATGAATTTGTATATTGCGTAGACCTTAATATTTGCAAAACGAAGTTTTATCAATTTCTTATGTATAATTTTATTCTCAAGAGAGAAAATTCCTTACAATTTTTATACTATGATTAGACGATTCCAATATCAAACCTGTCACTGTCTAATTGTAACAATCAATTCCACCAAAATAGGATAGAGGTTTCTGGTCAACTAAAACTTTTTCGATTTTCAAGAAAATGGAAATTCCTTACTTACACAAAACCGATTGCTATAAAACATTCACTATATAGACCTGCATTTTACAACAGTTTTCTCGGAGCAGAAACTNGTTAGAGGTTTCTGGTGAACTAAAACTTTTTCGATTTTCAAGAAAATGGAAATTCCTTACTTACACAAAACCGATTGCTATAAAACTTTCACTATACAGACCTGCATTTTACAACAGTTTTCTCGGAGCAAAAACTACAATAGTTCTAACATTTTAGTTGTACAATCAATTGGAACCGTCAACAGTTTTGTCCGTGCTTTAATATAGATATAAACTACACATTCACAGGTGACGCTCATTCGGCAAATGGTCCATGAAACGTTCGACGTCACTCGTTTGCCGTGCGGTCATTCTGTTGATTTACAAGTTTACAAAGCCTGATATCCCGGACGCTCGGATCTACCGGTGTGCGGCGATGAAAATTATGCACACACTGGTGCACGTGATACGTTACGAGCTCTAACTTCGCCAGTGTAATAGATTTCGACATCGCGATTCCGACAGAATTACGTGGCCACCAGATATCTTGTAATTTCCATGATGGACAAATAAAATAAAAATGTCACAATAAAAATGCGATATCCTATTTTTTACGTTCGATACTAATCTGTCCAGCTTTTTTTTTAAATATTATCAGAATGTTGTATTTAATGTAATGAATTTCTATTATTGACNGTAATTTCCATGATGGACAAATAAAATAAAAATGTCACAATAAAAATGCGATATCCTATTTTTTACGTTCGATACTAATCTGTCCAGCTTTTTTTTTAAATATTATCAGAATGTTGTATTTAATGTAATGAATTTCTATTATTGACAATTTGGTAAAAATGTACTTTGTACGAAAATCAGATGCAAATTACGAATGGTGTTCGAGGAATGATTTCCCTTTAAAATCGGGTAACGCAATAAATTGGGAGGTTTATGAGTAATTAGCAATTTTCGTTAATTGAATTGTTTCCACGTGATTGTAATTCCAACTCGGCGGGTCGCCCGGCTCGTTCTCGAGATTAACTAACGGACGGATGAAATATAAACGATCGAATTTTGTTCTTCTTGCCGTGCGCCACATGTTGGAAATATTAACGTTTTGTCGGAGCTGGGAGATAAAAACGATCCCGATACCTCTGCGCGTAGCTGCATATCAATCGCAGATGGGTAATTTAATTCTCGTACGACGCGAATTGATGAAACGAACGAGAGAGAGAGACGCATTTGCTTTAATTTCTGCTCATTCCTGCAGTTCACAAATATTGTATAACGTATGCCGCGCGGTCTGCTCGCGAGCAAGAAAAAAATCAATATATACGTTACCACGGAATTGCTTGTACGAGTCAAGTTTAAATTATGAAATAGTTTAGGATGTTGTTTCATCAGGCCGTGCACAGTTCATAAAAATAACTTTATCTAATTACGTACATTTACGCTCTATGTTTGTGTACGTACTCATTTCAGTCTCTTTACGTGCGCGTTTCCTTGATTTCGCGAAACAAAATAAGAAAATATTGCATTCCAGAGAACCCGATGCGATTCTCATCTTTTCTGGAAATCCTAGGAATTTCCTGGGGAGACAGCAACTGAGAGAGACAGTTTCATATTACTTGATATTTCGATTACATGAAGGAACCAATAGAATATGTTTGCTATGGGAGCTTGCAAGCAGGATATTGAAATGAGATCTCTGATAGATTTTCCAATTACTTTTGACTCCAAGGCTAGATCGATATTTACATATAGTATATTTATTTGCATACTTATTGAAGGTTGAAATGAACATTTAACTTCATTTTAACGTTCGAGTTTATAATTTTTTTACTCTACGTTGTTTCTAGTTTGTATTAAGAAGATTGGGACGTTTTATAAGTTTATTATAATTTTTTTAATAAAAATATGAATTTAAGAGGTCAACTTTACAATTTTAAAGCTCGGACAATAATTTATAGATTAAGGATTGAAAAAAGGAAAATAATGCACGGCAAAGTACAACTAACAGTGAAATAAAATTCGCGGGTCGGAGAAAGCGGATTATAATTTTTAAATGAGAATTTTATTTTTTGGCCAGGCAACCAAGAGGTAAAATCATGGATGACTGAGCGCAACAACGTTGTTTCGTGGGCGTAAATGCCATGAAAAGGATTGCATCTGTTGGGATGCGACGCGCGGCTCGTCGTGTGGCGTCACGGTACGTGACGAATGTTCAACCGCTTCCTCGCGAGGCGCGGATAGGCGACTTCGCCGTGGACTGGTGAAAATATATTCAATTTCCGGTTGCCTTTCGAAATTTTTCACTCGGACTAAGAAAAAAACGTCAGGGTAATGTCAGAGTACGCGGAACAGTGACTCTCATCCTACGGATTTCAAACTCAAGCGAGTTACACATTCCCCTTTTCGATCCTGTTTCCTCTACGCATTCATGATCTTTACTTACATATGTTGCATTTATTGATCTCAATATTGTCACATATGTATATTCTAACGAATAATGTAGAAATTAGTCAACTGTGCAAAAGGTAGTCACGAATAACATGAAGATTGAAAAACACTAGGCAGCTTGATTTGATCCTATTGATTGAATTTCCTGGTCGAATTCTATTGATCCTGGAAGATGAAAGATGTTCTCAGATATTGTCGAAACGTCTATCGCGCCGCCTTTAACTTAGTCAAAAGCGAAAAGTTTGATTAATTTGATGATAATGAACTGCTAGCAACGCGCGCGGCGCGAGAGAGTTTGTAGTTTAATTTAAGAACATTCAGAGGCGACAGGTAATTTGCGTCGCACGATCACACTTTCGCGTTATAATAATTAACTTTATCAAACTTCATGGTTCATTTAAGTATCGATATTGGCCGATCGTTCGACTACAAAGCTAACTGATTCATGGTCCGTTGACTTTCGTCGTCGCTTTAGAATCGATGGCTTTCTTTACTTATTCTTCAGTCACTCGAAGTTAATTCAAACTCGCATCATACGTCTTTCTTCTATGTCTTTCACGTGGATTTTCGGCTATAGAAATTCGGTCTTTGTGAGTAGAAGAAAAGCGAATAAAAAGTTTCGCAAGATTTCGCAAGCTGTGAAAAGTTCTATTCATTTTGTACATGTTTATAGCACATGTTTGCATCTATTTTAACAGTAGTAGTTTCATGTATCCTCCACTGCCTTTGCACAATATAGTAGGAAGCAAATTGTGGACGTGAATCAGAAATTGTTCTTCGAAAAAAGGAAGGAAGTAAAGTACTCGTGAAACAAGCTACTGAATAAGTGTAATGGATGCAATTTTGAGTTGATAGCCCACGACCAGCTGTTTTGTAAATAAGCTTATTCGACGTAATGCAGCCTACTTTTATGAAACGGCTGATTCGAGGACTCGAGTTATTCTGTAGAGTCGTTTGGAATTTTTGAAGGTTTCCTTCGGAGGAACGAGAGAACTACAGTATTTCTAGGGATGATAATGAACCGGCTTTTGAATTATTCATTCGGTTTCGCTTATCCCCAGAATCTTAAGGAGGATTCGTTTAAATTGATACCGAAAACTTATAATTCCTTTTGAGTTACGGCCTTTAATTTCGATTTTACTAATTAACGTTTAGATCATTTTGTTTTAGAAAATATCGAACTGGTACAAGAATAGATACGCTATTCAGCTGGCCATTAGAATCCTTTTATTCCGGAACAATGAGGTAGGTGCTCGTGCTGAAAATGTACAATGAACATCGTTAATACGTATTTAATACTTGAGCACCTAATTCCAAGAAAAAATAGGAATAAAGTATGCCACATTAATTCATCAAATATTCCTTCCGTTTTGATGAATTTTTTCAGTTATTACAAAGAGCAACACAATTTCTTTTTCACATTTTATTTGCACGACTTTTATCACTTTTATCCTTACATTTTTTCCGCTCAATATTCATGCCAAGCTCCAAGCATATTGCGCGGGACCATCGATATTCGTTCGTGAATATAAGCCAGCATGAAAAATAGACACCGGCCGACCTGTCTTGAGCGCATTGTTTACGGAAGACGCAATATGTATTCGGATAATCGATCTCTTGGAAAATTGATTTTCATATAATCGATAGGGACGGGAACCAATGTTCTGTTACAAATTCGCATTTCGTGACTCGTTAGCCGTGGCAAGACGACAGCCAGAGAAGCTTGTGCAAGCTTACTCTATTCTTGTTTCACAAATTTCGTAATTTAACAAAACTATGGAAGATAATGGTTGTACATTAAAAGCAATGTTTGTCCTCGCAAATTTTGGTTCTGACTATAGAACTGTTTGCTCTTATTGTTTTCATTTCACAAAGTACGTGGAATAAATTAATTTCACGCTCTACTTGGTCACTACACTGCTTCTGAAAGTTTTCTGCATCACTTGTACATAATTTGTACCAAACGTAATTCACTACTTTCTATTTTTCCTTTTTTTTGTTAATAACTAATTACCGTTATTCTGCCTCTTTTCGCAATATTCAGAGTAAGGATTATCAATATCCTCATTACTTTTAGAACAGTTCAGCTATGTACGCTTAATTAATTTTGTATGCTAAAATTTTCATCGTCGCATAGAATTTTATCCACAAATTGTATAGATTCTCCTAAAGTTAATTAAAGCAGTACGTGCATACTTTAGAAATTCCTAGTGTTTACATTTCAAGAAATTCTCTCTTGCCAAGCTTCTTTAACGCAACGGGATACAAGAACGTCGTGAATCATTCCATTTGAAATTATCTAGGAGTTCCCGTTACTCTAAAAAAAACGATTCCATTTCAAGTTTTATCATACATTTTACCGTTCGATTATTATTAATTGATCGTCAACTTGGCATACTTCGAAATTGCATATACATTG
>SMSR01016196.1:457687-469832 GCA_019453355.1 Ceratina japonica | reverse complement strand
TCTTTCGCGCCCGCATGTTCAGATAATTCTGCCGCGCGGAAATGAATATGACTCGAGCTGTTCCTCGCGTCGCGAAGGTCACGGTACACCAATTAAAAGTAGTACTTCCATGTCACAGAATGAGCCGCTGAACCGTGGGTAATTTTTTTATCTGCTATACGATTTATTTTTCACTCACTTTTTCAAGATGAAAGTGTGGCCCGCAAAGGAAAAACTTTCTATTCACCAACCTGAAAAAAGATTTGAATGCTAAAGCTCTCGCCAAAGGCCGAGATTATTTCGGGAAAATAAATAATATTTTTACATGTTTACAAAAGGATAGCCACTTGTATGGAAACATATATGATACTTCGCCGCTTTTATCTCTCGATATAACAACTTTCTCTGTCAAGACTTGATCTATTAACTCTTTGGAACTTTAGTAATTAAAACTGTACGTTTTCTGTCGAGTTTCAAACCGTTTGCATCGACACGGTACACTGACTTGATCTGCACAACGATGTTCGTTTTATCGGCACGATTTCCCAAGCCCCATTCATCTCTACCACGGAGCCCGAATCTGCGAATAAAAATCGACGTGCGCAATTTGACGCGGACGGTAGCAACTGCCATTTGCAGGTAAATTGAAAGATGAACTTTTTCATGGCAACATGGTTAAAAGTGTTTAACTGACATACATACACAGGAACACAGAGCATATTCCGCGATGCATCTTGTTCACCGATTTTTGAAATATCGTAACATTTGTTTTTTATGACGCAATATGTATGTTGACATAAAGATCACAAGAAATCAATGAATCCTACATCCCTTCCTACAAAACGCATAACTTCATAACTAATATTAAGAAATAGTTCTTTATTGTATTATATAATATGGTTATACAAAATTTCCTTTCTCACTCGTTCCTTTGAAACGTTCATGCTCGAGTAATAACATGCTACTGCCACTGCCTTTAAACACGTAATTTGTGTCCTAATTAAAGTATAATTTGTTGTATAATTTTGTTCCTGCTACATCTTACCTACGCCTTATGAGTGAATTACCGTCGAATTACTAATGAATTGCTAATTAACGCCGTCTCCTTTTCAAACGTGGAAGCATCCTTGAACTTGTTGCATCCGCTGATACCTAATTAGGAACTTTCCCGATCGATTTCCCTCCGTTCAATCTTTCCGTAAGTTCCGTAGCGCGACGCGTATTCCCTTGACCCAGTGTCCAAAAAAAGTTGAGGCAAACTAAAAAGAAAAAGGACCGCGTAATTTATCAAATGATACTCATGGGATCGGGGCACTGTTAATGAACTCTTTTATACTCAATTATTTCCCTTTTTCCCCCTTAATTAATTAAGACTCTTTTTGCCTTTCCTAATAGTTGAGCGAGGAAAAATGGAAACGTGTTACTTTTTTCAGTTTCGGCTTACGTACTTCGTTTTGCGTTCACGTCATTTCCGTTTAAATTTAGAAAGATGGAGGGCTCTGTGAACGTGTATATTTCCAACAGCTGCTGCTGTTTATGTTTAACCCTTAAAAGGCACACCCCCGAGGACGTAAAAGGCTCTGGAAGCGAGACACCGCGCCGTGTTTCAATGCCACGTACGTACGCTATTGAATATTTCATTGCAAAAAAATTATTAAATGAAGCTGAAAACATTTATTTTGAGGGTGCAGGTTTTGTTACGTTTTAATGTATGTCACACCTCGTGTTCGTTTCAACGGTTAATTGAAACAAATACCTGTAACAGGTAAACGTGACATAAATCTGAATCTGTATACCACGTATAATAATAATAATAATAATCTCTAACAATTATATAATAAGCTATGAAAGCAGTTAGAATCATTGGAGTGTAAAACTGCGATTATCTTTAAAGACCGTTCGAAAGTTCAATGAACGTGCAAGCAGAAGGAAAATGAAAACTGGCGAGTCTCCAAGAATCGTGGCGCGCAGTTTCCTGAAGTAACAGGCTCTTTCCGCGTGCTTCTCTCTTGGACTCTTTGTAGAAAGGAATTGTAGCCCGCGTCTCCATTGTCGCCCGGCATTCTTGCCCGTCATTCTTCCTTAGACGTTTCTTGAACCCTTTCTTCCCCGCGAGGCCTCTCGCTCCCACCGGATGAAATTTACCCGAGATGAAATTTCAAGAAACCGAGTGAACAGAATTTATTTCTGACCCAATGTCCGAACCAACTGCATGAATTCGTTTTTGTCGAAAAATATCGTGCTTGCTTGATTCCGTTTGAAATTTTTATCGGCGACTACGACAGTAGAAAACGGTGCTGCTTTATGGATAGGGAAGTTTACGCTGACTGCACTTTTATTTCAACGTTTTATTTCCTTACGTAGTGCTAGAGTATGCGATACTCCAATATCAGTGTTCGATACCCATCTATTTCGAGTTTATAAGAAATTTACTACGTGTACGTTTATTTAATAATGATTCTCATTGACATAAATAAATTAATGAGGACTGCTCTCCCTGGACGTACAAAAGTTGCAATTCACAACTGTGACCCCCTTCGCTGATTATTGCTGAAAATTCCGCACTGAACACTTAGGGACTGATTATATTCTACTTGATTTATTAGAGGCTGCCGAAAAATCATTTCTCTGAACGGTTTTATCGCCCAATTAACGCGAATAATCGATGTTTTACATATATATTATCAAATATTGTATAAGCATCCTTCAGTGTTTAATAAATTCGAACTGCTTAACATTTATAATTGTAGAATTTGGATTATGAAGTTAACGGAAAATTGGTCCCGTTCTGTTTTATTATAACAAAGTTTATTTTAACCATTTTACCTGAATTGTCGTTTCCGAGGCTTTAAATTTTAGTCGAGGGTACTCTAGGGTTTTGTCAGCGACGAGGGCACGAGAATGAGGAACTGAAACATTTTTATGGCACCAAGAACCATGTATCCACAGAAGTTTGCTAAAGTTCGTAGTAGAAATCGACTTCGCGCCCCTAGACGCAAATATACATAAGTCCCTGTGCACTCGCTTTCCTCCTTATCGTCCTTATGTAATTTGTACACAGTCCTTAATATCTATTTTAATATTAGACCTCTAATATATATCGTCATAAAAATATTTTTTACGGATGATGATGCCTATTTTTATATTTACTCATTTTAATAAGGGTGGGTGGGTCGTAAATATCAGCATGACGAAGTTGCCAAAAGTGATAGCGACATTTTTATTACGATACGAAACGGGGACTTCGTCGCTGAGACTACGGGTCTTACAATACGTTCCGCGTAACGACGCCGCAATTACCGAGAGAGCAATTTTCTCTATAGCTAGAAATGAATCTTTGCTGACTCTGGCGGGTCGGCAATTCGGCAGACGTTAAATAGAAAAAAACATGACGACTGCGACAGAATTCCTATAACATACATACATTTCATACATAAGGATTGTGCAATAAAAAATGTATCATTCATCTCATCTATTATTGGACTCATCGTATGTACAAGATATATTTCTTTGAAGAACATTATTACTTGAGGTCTTTTTTCATTAGGTATTATTTATTACGAGATAAAATTCGCCGTATGCATTAATTTATATTGCATAAACTAGAGAAAATAATTAAATTCTATTTTATTCCACACGCAATCTCACTTTCTAAATTGTTTATAAAACAAGCAGAAAATGAGCCTTCGTTAAAAGTTCCGCTAATTACTAGAAAAAGAATATAAAAAAATGAAAATATGTGAAGTATTCATTAAAAGTAACCGGGAATTTTCAGTTGCTAAAAAGCTAAAACATCAGTTACGTGAAAACCTTTATCAAGTTTTAATGAAGGTATTCAATTCAAGTAAAATGAGACCTATTTCAATCAACATCCGAATTCCAGAGTTAATAGAACCATTACTTTGAGGATTGCAATTAATTATTACGCTAGAACTCGTTACCGCAATTCGATGCAAAGCTGGGTGGTAATTTTCTCGAAATCAAGTGAAGTTTAAAGCAGACAAATAGAGTCTTAAGATGCTTCGTCTAACAGAGGAGTGCAGCATTGTGATGTAAGGAATATTGTTATTTTACATTCGCCGTGTTTATTAAATATTTACATATATTTATACATGTATATATAAAATTATCAGTAACATGTGGCAAATTAATGTAATTGTGTCAGAGGACTGTTATTAACAATATTCCAATATAAAAAATGTATTAAAAAACAAATATGAAGTAATTTATTAATCTCGATTATTTTTGTATATTATTTCATGACATCTAATTCATTCCAGCATCAACTGTGCTTATTTTTTTCGTTCTTGCCATATTGACATTCAATAAAAAATCCGTATGTTTATTTGTGACTTCTTTACTATTTACATTTGAAATGATGAAGTAAACTATTACGAAACTGTCGCACGAATCAGAGAACGGAAAAAGAGGAATCACTGATAACGTTCGTTGCGAAACGGTGCTAGAATACTTAAAATGCGTGAACAAACAGGTGAACGAAATCGACGTAACATTGACAAGTGACGTACGAGATAAACGCGTGCTCGCAATTCCCATGTCAACAAATTTCCTCCCTACCGCGTTTACACAACTCGTGTGATTTAATAGTATGCGAATCGTTCGGCAATAGCAATAATTCGAAAAAACACCCGAAATGTACAAGCATCCGTAAAGTTACTGTATACACGTATTTACGTTCATGTGTACAATCGTGAGATCTTTATTCCACTCCAATCCCAAATTGTGTTCTACCCTATGTTGGAGACAACAAACGGTGATACAAAGAAAAATAATTTTGCCAACAATTTTTTTGAACAGATTTCAAAATTTATTGTACCACGTGCGAAAGATTAGGATTCACTTTTATGCAATTATTAAGTGAAAAATACAGATGTACATAGACAACCATTTACCTACTACGCATTGGGGAAGGAGTTACGTATTTGTACAGATTGGACAATGATTCCTGGCCAATTCCGACTTGTGTCAATTTCTTCTAGTGGAACAAGATTAAAAAACAACAATAAATGTGAGGAATGATTTTGAACGGGACCGTTGGGATGAGGTCACTGTATTTCGACACCTCTAGAGACGGATGTTATTTATACGTTGCCGATAGGGCTGAATAGAGATCGGCTCGAGGCCTGGTCGTTGTAGCAGAAAAGGGCATTCGAGCTTTGGCCCTCATAACGAAAGCATCACGAATTATAAAATCGAAAAGTTTTAAAATAAAGACTTATTATTTAATATAACTTTAGTAGGAGTTTATTTCCTACATAAATCTATGTCTTCTTTAATGCTCGAACTGGCAATGATCCCAGAAAAATAAAATTTTTTTTTCAATATTTCAAGAAATGTTTTAAACAAATGTTGCGGGTACTGATATTATCTACAAGGAAAATCATGTACAATTTTCTTCTATTTCGAAAATTTCATTTGTTTTCATTTTCAAGCGTCAAAATGAAGTCAAAATTCAGTAGCATAACGTAGACTTATTATTCTTCTTGAATCTTTTCCTCTTCGGGAAAATTAAAACAAGCCAGAGTTGTTCAGGAATCATTGTCCCAAGCTATAGAAGAATTATTGTTCGTTGATCTCGAATTCATACTCAAAGCATGGAGAGCTGACTTGTATTGTAATCACGACTGTAATCATGTATCGTTTGTCTCACATTTGCAACAAGCAAAATTAGCTATTCGAAAATGAATCGGTGTTTACTTCCGTCATTTGTGGTTGGGTAACCAAACTGCGTTATTATTGATGAGATTTCATTGTAAGTATCGTTCCTTTCAACTGTTATGCTTCATACATACACTGTATAGAGACGGTAAATCAATGTATGTGTGAACGNACTGTTATTAACAATATTCCAATATAAAAAATGTATTAAAAAGCAAATATGAAGTAATTTATTAATCTCGATTATTTTTGTATATTATTTCATGACAGTAAAAATTACAAAATTAATTGTTGATTTTAAAAGAAGCGCTTTTCTTCGAAAANAGAGTTGTTCAGGAATCATTGTCCCAAGCTATAGAAGAATTATTGTTCGTTGATCTCGAATTCATACTCAAAGCATGGAGAGCTGACTTGTATTGTAATCACGACTGTAATCATGTATCGTTTGTCTCACATTTGCAACAAGCAAAATTAGCTATTCGAAAATGAATCGGTGTTTACTTCCGTCATTTGTGGTTGGGTAACCAAACTGCGTTATTATTGATGAGATTTCATTGTAAGTATCGTTCCTTTCAACTGTTATGCTTCATACATACACTGTATAGAGACGGTAAATCAATGTATGTGTGAACGAGGAAAGATATGAATTACGAGGAAAAATAGAAATACGAAACGAAGAATTTCTCACAATCAATGTGTGTATGTGTGAAAGAGGAAAGATATGAATTACGAGGAAAAATAGGAATACGAAACGAAAAATTCAAACTGTTTATGATCGTCAAGTCTTTAAGAGTACAGATTGTATTTATCTTGTCCATTCTGTCTGACAATCAATGCTGCTATTGAAACATCAATGCTAAATTTAAAAAAAGGAAAAGAAAGAATGAGAAAAATCCCTTTCTAATGGCTACCTTTAGTTTCAGGTTCGAAACAAATCAATTTGGGAACGTGATTGTTGTTCCCAGCATTTTCATCGAAACTTTTGAACCGTTCCCGCAGTAGTCACCGTAGTACGATGTGCGTTGAATAATGGACAATCGTTGAAAACGTCTATATTTCAGCGTATTTACTATTCTATTCACCATTTATGAAGCAATATTTCTATCGTCCACCAGACCGATCAAAGCACCTACTCAAACGACTGTCGCTCCTGTTGTACAGGTACAAAACAAGAGACAATCATGATTGTCGATGTTCCTTTTATGATTCACATCGATAGGTTTGATTCATGTGTTTGTAAATGACAAAGGAAAAATATTAACTCGATTTTATAGATTGAAATGTCGTAAATATAATTACAATACATCAACCAGTAATGTCTTCCTACAATTTCCATTTTCTCACATTTTATAGTATCATAATTTCTCTTCAAGTAATTTTTATAATATTCATTTTGATGATGCATCCATTCTAGAAAATAGTAATTAATAATTTTAATAACATTAATTCCTGTTCATTCCACTGTTGCGATATACTTCAAAATACTGATTAAATGTAAATAGCATTTATTTACCAAAAGGAATAATTTGAATATTATTGATTTGTTGACTAAGCGTATAAAATTACGATATCTCGATTATATTTATTCACGTAAATTAACGATGTCCCTGATAAATTAGTATTTATCCATTTATACGACCTCCTTTCCAGCAGAATGAAAGAACGAAGGTAAAACAGAGAAGTATATACCATCGTAGGAATTCTTCGAGTACATCAACAAGCTATTATTCACTCCATAAAAATTGATCCGAATATCTCTTCCGGACATTTTCACCATCTGAGGGATTTAAGAATCGCGATCGTCCGTAAAACGAGTTCGCTCACTTCTCGTGGCTCCCGTATCTACGTTGATGAGCATAACTAAACGCCTAAATGTCTTTCCAAGAAAACGATCATTTATTTGCGTTTCGTGATACTCTATGTATGTTGCATGTACGAATTTCTATTTATCTTTCCTTTGAGCAATCCAAGTTGATTTAATTAGACTGCGTAGACTCGAGTTTCTCTAGACCTCTCGCGATTTATATTTATTTTGCTATACGCTCCTTCCATTCCTTTCGCTTACGTTAATTAACATTTATTCACCTTGCTCTTAATTGAGAATGATAATTGAGAAATTTTTATAAGTATCGAGTAAGCTGTTCGTATGAATATATATTTCATGATAATTTGCACGTATTGCAAAGTGGTGAAATATGAATACTGCAAAATGGGAAAATATGAAATGAAAATCACACTCTATTACCGTAAAGCGAGTAAAAGGAATGTTCCCTTCACTTCTCTACGTCAAGTAATCACCAAAATGTTACAGGAAATGAGTTTTAACTTGAGAGCTACTATATTATACATATAGTATTTTGTATTAATTTGAAAGCTATACCTATTTATATAAAAATTAAATCTTTTGGAATATGTACGACAAGAAAATATAAGTTAAAAATTTTCCTTACCTTATGTCTTGCGTAAAATGTAATATATATTTTCTAGAAAATTTCTATACATATAAATGTCTCATTCTTCGCATACAGTAAACCGAAATTGATTCTTCGCTTCATGCTTTCCTTTGATTCAATACGGAATTCTTTGAGAGATATACGTATATATGTATGTATGTATGTACGTGTGTAGAAAGGGAAAAATTTAGCGGAAATGCAGACGAACGTCATCGACTATTGTCATGTCCTAATTAAGAGATTGCCTTATGACCTTGCCCTATGAAACCGAACGGCACCGCGTTGGCTCTCAAAATCACCCTTTGTCTCGGGGTCTCGGAAATTGATTCGTCAGCGAGATTCAATCGAGGTGAATCGATTTCAAGCGTTGGATGTTGAAAGGAAAAAGTGAAGGACTTCATGGTTAATGAAAGAGATTTCTAAAATGTGAAAATTAAAATGATAAGTCATCTTTATAAGATAGACAGCTTGAAATTTTTAGCTTATGCATGATAAATTGCAGATTCCAAAGTAATTCCATAAACATATATATGTATATATATATCATTCATTTACACGCCGTTGAGTTGGAAAATAGTAAAAAAATACGCGTNTAGCTTATGCATGATAAATTGCAGATTCCAAAGTAATTCCATAAACATATATATATATATATATCATTCTATCACACGCCGTTGAGTTGGAAAATAGTAAAAAAATACGCGCATGTAACATGTACTGCAATCATAATATTAAAAATTTCAAGCAAATTTCTATTTGTCCCTTAAATATGTTCGTATATAATTAGATTTTGCATACATGCAAATCCGTGCTCTGGATAAGTATCAAAATTACTTTCGAGATTCCTGCGTAATTATATGCAATGCATGTAATCTAATTCGGAAGATTGGAAGAGAAGATAAACTTTAAAGAGCAGTAAAAGTGAAATTAGAATAGGGTGCTCTATAGAGATTTGAGTCGGTTGATAGTCCCTTCTTTTCAATATTTCTGTCAGGCTCGTTCGCGGCGCACCATGACCATGCTGAAGAAAGAGAAAAAGAGCGAGGAGGGACGACGGAATACGTCGGAGGAGTTGGAGAATCGTGTGGTCCGTGAATTCAATCAAAGAAGGATGGTTATCAAGCGATTCGTGAGATTGGAAGCGTGCGCGAATTGCTGCCAGCCGTGTTTAAGGGAGCCAACGACCTGGCCTGAAGGAACGATTAAACCGGAATTTTGGTTCCGGTGGTTTGAGGGTGAACGTGATTTGATGAACTTTCGACCGAAGCAGATCGGAGGCAATCGATCCGATAAATTTTTCAGTTCTGCTGAAAATTATACAATTATACTACGATCGATGACTTCATAATTGAATGACGATAATTAATAATTTCCTAATACTGAAATATATAAGTTCTGTTTTTATAGAAATAGAAATACAATAATTAAAAATACTGATTTGTCCAATTTTAATACGAATGATTAATCCCACAGGAATGAATGTTTAAATAAAAATTTCGCTGATCTTGTAATGACGATAAAGAGTAACTCATGTAGACTGTTATTAAGCGGAGAAAACAGCCTTATGTTTCCTCATATCAATTTACTCGTCCGCGAAAGCTGTTTTCATCCATTACGGTAATAATTAGAGTCAGGAACCGTGAAGACGATTATTGTAGCCTAGAACCGTGACAAATGTAGTCTACCACGTCGCGCTGCCACGCTGGGGAAGAAATACCTTAGGAACCTTTCCCGGGATTATAGCAACCGGCAGAAATTCAATTAGTAAAGGAGCGTCGTCATATTTTATTATCGTACATAAATCAATGTAATCTCTTACATTAATTCAATGAAAGGAGCATAGATTCACATTATTACTTAACACATTACTACTTCCTTCACAGAAACAAGTTCGAATTCAAAATTTTTTAGGTTCTCTTACTCCCTACGTAATTAAAAAAAAGTAGTCTTCAAAATAACAGCTACTGTCAAGGAAAGAATTAAAATAATAAATCTAATTAAATACCAAATACAGTTATTTATTTGATGAAAAAAGTGAAATAACAATGAATATTTTAAACTGTTAAAAACTCAGAATGTAAGCTTCAAACAATCATGTATTAAAAATGCTTATAAATATGAATATTTTATAATGAAATGTTAGAGCAAACTGGCGATGCTAACGAGATGGTCTTATATTGTATATGGCGCGTCTCGTATATAAATAATTCGTCCGAGCCATACATTTGTCTGAGTTGTCGTATTTCGTATGCTGCCACATTTTCGTCGGAATTTCGCATAATTATATATCACGCTTCTGATGCTTGCTGCAACAAATTTTGCGCTGATGCGTTCTCATTGTCATTCTCCTTTTCCGGTCGTTCTTTATTTCCGGTGATGCATTTTTCGCTTTGAAGTGATATAAAATTGCGTATTGCTCAGCGAATGTTATTAAGAAAGCATTCGAGATAAAAGCTTGACGTACGCGTTGATTTTTTCATTTTTCTTCAGAATTCAAATTAAACTACGATTTCTATGAGTACATCTATATTAGGTATTACAATAGAATCATATCAAGACATCTGAAACTATCATTTTCATTAATTTGATTAGTTTTTCATATAAGAACGTTCCAACTTTTAATAAAAAGATTTCACAATTTTAAGCTTTTGTTAAAAATTCATCAGTTTGCTATCTTTTAATTAAGAAGAATCAATACTAGAAATCCTTTTACATGAATTTCATTCGTGTGCTTGTACCTAAATGGTAAACTGGATTTTCCACTGATTACTGATTTGTCGTCGACTCCGTTTGACGATGTCGTTTCACCGCGTTAGCTAAACGAATTAATTGGGTTTTGAAGATTCCTTTTCTGGTGAAAACAGCAACTACGTATGCGTGTACGTAGACATGTATGCACGTATGTGTATACGTGAACGTGCAAATATCGTGAGTGAACTAACCACTAACCGATAGCGAGCAACGATGTGTACAAGCTTATATAGGGCGAGTACAAAAATTTTCTCATCCCTTGTTACAGACGAGTGAATATTATTGAATCAACCCTGCAAGCGCTTGAATTTCATTGATCTCACCCTTTTATCGACTACTGATCAAATATTTGAACAACGTATTTTAAGCTACGTATAACACATTCTTGCACTAAATATATTTTTTATAATAATTCTGTAGATCAGTATTTTTACTAAAAAGCAAATAACAATGATTCTAGAAGTACTTCGTAAATGATTTCAATTTATAATAATGTTCATCAAAACTTTTTCGTTCACCTAGTACATTCAGAGCCGTCTTGTTACTGTTTTCCGTTTTAGACCTCACAGGTGATTTGCTGTCAACGGGGTTTCTTTTGCTGGTAAAGGTTCAAACCAATATGTTTCATGGTTTCAGAGCACGCATTTGGATTTATTCGATAAATACAGACATTTTCTTTACTACGTTTCACTTTGCATAGAATAACGAGAGCGTTACTATCACATAATATTGTTTTCCTAACGGCGTGCGTAAAATTCGATTTGACGCACGAAGGTGCGTGCGTAAAATACCACATTATCGCACGCATTCACTTAGCGTGCGTAAAACAAATTTAGCGTGCGTAAAATAAATTTAGCGTGCGTAAAATAAATTTAGCGTGCGTAAAATGAAATGTGTAGTAGTACGTGAAATTGTATTCGCAACTCAATTCACATAAGTTATCTGTCACACGCAAAAGTATAACCGCAAATCATATAATACAAGTAAGTACAAATATTATATTCTACACATTCTTATGAAAATATATTTAACTTTTTTATTTTGATCTTGATTCTGATAAGTGATTCAATCTGATACTGATAAGTCAGATCATGATTGTAATTACGTGCCATCAGATGTATTAGAAGAAGCAAAAGCTATTTCGTTGAATTTATTACCAGCGAAATCGAAGCTAATATATACTATATGTATATAAGAGAATGATAGTAATAATATATTCAAATTTTTTTTATTTTTGTTTTTCTTTTAGGGGGGCTTCGCCCCCCTGGCCCCCCACCAGGGGC
>SMSR01016196.1:429033-452447 GCA_019453355.1 Ceratina japonica | reverse complement strand
AAGCTTGCAAATATCCGCGTCATTCCTCTTCTGTCCTTCAAGATATTATCCATGTACTCATTGTACATAGTATTATGTACACATATATATGTAGTTCAGCAAATAAATAGGTCCCGTTTTACGCATAAATTATCCGTGATTTATGAAAACAGCCGACATCTCTTAGGGTACTTCCTCGCGGAGTTAGGAACCTAATGCATTACGGGCTTGACAATTCCACGCATTGTTATCGCACATTATTCATTTGCACCGTGTTAAGTCGGTGTATTGTATCGAGGCCCCGTTCGCACTACCATTTCACAAATTTTGGTCCTCCTCTAATGTCTAGTAAAAACTTTTCAGCAATTATTTACATACAGCATTAATTGTTTTATTTTATCTTTATGCGTGAATAAAAAATTGACTGAAAAATGTTGTATAGTATTGTATAATAATATCATTGGGGATAATAAACAATATCCTACTCGAGAAGTTTATTCAGCAGAGGTAACGTTATTATAATTTACAGTTAACATAGAATCCGAACTGAACGCACCCAAGAGTTGTACTTTAATTGTTACAGGTGTAGAGAAATAAGTTAGCAGTCGCAGAGATTCTAATTCCACTTCCATTCCAAGTTCCCGCGGCCACAAATCCGCGAACACAAGTGTCTCTAATCCTGAAGCTGGTAGAACAAACCTGTAACAGCAACTGCGCGTTCTATGTTCCCCGATAACGACGTCTATTCGCTTAGCTGAGACCCCCACGATTCCGTCACGACGCACAACAGTCGCCACCACCCCGTGGAGACTTAGCCAATTATCCAGAAGGCTACGAATTTATTCATCGAGACCGCAAGACAGAGATTTATGACAGCAATTTGATGTTGCCGGCTGACTGGTACGTTGACTAGTCGTCATACAGACGTTTTATCAAAGCGTAACTGTGAGTATACGCGCTATTAGACCCGATTAATCATGATTTCGCAATGACGTTTCAGCGATTCTCTTGTATTCCCTGTTTGCACATGAGCACCTCTGTCTGGAAGACTTTACCGACAGTTAGTAATGAATGAAGATGCATAAGATGCGGAAATAACATCTTCTTAAAGATGTGTAGGCGATATACTTCAACGATGCTAGCATGTTTATTATAGATGACATGTTTATTATAGATTCCTATTACTATTAAAAAGTTACTTGTAGAATTGTAAATCAATTCATGAGTTTTTTGAGAAATTATGGTGTATAGCCAATACATTCTTAATAAAAATAATTCATGGTTTCTCAATATTATAAATAGCCAAATGTATTGCCAGTGGCGCATGGACTCATTAAAATACAATTGAACTCTCGATCCCACCGAAACTTTTCCAATTATGCAATTGTGATAATACTCGTTTAGGGATCGCGACGATTTAGATTTCCAGATATTTTCATAGCGAGGAACGACGTTATCAGAACGCAGTTATGAAGTTTTGCCCAGTTAATGACTCGTTGGTACATTTTCTCTGAACGAGTTACTCATTGTTTCATAAAATTTCAATGCATATCGAAATACGCTCGATCGATGATAAAATAATAATCATTACAGATTATTACATTTGTAAATCGTGTAAAGACGAAATAATCATGTCCGTACGTACGTTAACATGAATTGTGCAACATGAATGGAACAAACGCGTCGAATTCGCTTAAACCGTGTTCGCCGTTGGCAGAATTGATAATTACCGGAATCTAATGAACGAAAGCGGCCCAAGCATGGTGCTTTCCCGCGAGCACGAGCAAAAGCAATAAAAGAGTTGAATTTTGTTATCGTCCGCTCTCGTTTCGACGCAACGCGACGTCGAGTCGAACGGAAGCAAAGCGGGAGAACACGGAGGCATTCAATTAACGGCGAGCTCTACCTATCTAGACTATTTTTTTTTCCGTATGATCGCGTTCTCATAGTCTAGCTCGCACCGACTCGCTACCTCTGCGGACCTCCAATTAGTTCTTTCTCTTTTTTTCTTTTTCGTCTAATTAAAGCTTCTCCTTAGAACTCTACGAGAGCAGATCCCACAAGGAATATGCAAAATACGAGAGCGGATCTAAAAAAAGAAATCGCCTCCGGGTGAGAGAACAAATCTAAAGTTGCTCGAACCTTCCGAGCAGCTATAAAACTGATGACCTCTCACGTTTCCCTGTTTTTTCGCAACTTTAAATCGCACGTACTGCAAGAATCATTAAATTACTAATTTAACACTTTTTAATTATATCGGTTTTTTTAAAGCACACGTGCATACAATAACCCTGATCTTTTTCTTTAATTTACTAAAAAAAGTTACTTTATACGTAATTTCGTTTCAATATAATTAAATAATACAATTACATTACTTTCTCACAAACTATTGTACTTAAGACTGCGTATAAGTGCACCGAATGTAAACATAACGAGCCAATGGCGTGCGCCGGTGGATCTCGTTAAAGACTTACTTTACTGCCTCGTGAAGGCGAACGTGTACTAACGTACGCATGCCGGGGAGGTTGAAACACACTTACCCTCGAATTCAAATTACGCTCGCTCTCGTCTTCTTTCCATCCTCGATATTCTGAAGTAGCTTCATCGAGGTTTTACTCGCAGTTGATACGGCCCCCTCGCTGACGACCTGTCAACGTTGTCCGGTACAGGAAATAACGTTGAAAACTCCCGGCTTTCGAAATCTCGTGATAAGGTACATTGTGCACTCGATCACTTGCGATAATGTAGCTGTCACTTTCGTTCCGTTCAAGCGAACAACCGATTTTTGCTCGAATACACCTTCTCAATAATACAGTTCCCCGCCGAGTTCGTTTTCCTTCATCGAAGCACTTTTATATGATGAAGCAGTTTTTCGGCAATTGGTACGGTTGAAAAGTTGCAACAGGAAACTTGAGGATAGTAAATGCACGCGGTAAACTGAAGTTTTACTGACGATAAGTGTTTCGGAAGTTACTGAGCTGTGGTCGATTTTTGTTCGACGACGTTGCAATGACGTCGAGGTTGTTTAATTAATATTTTTCGGCACCATTTCTGTTCGCTCAAAAGTTTTCCCGCCATCGTGCCCTTCAACGCGATGCAAAATCATTCTCTTCTCTTCGAGTTCTCTTGCATTTAGGAATTTTGCGAGCGTCACGGAACTCCTCGACGGATTCGAAAAAAATTATAATTTCATTGATTTCGATGATTCCTATCTCTCGATGCTTGAGGAGTTCCAACACGAAGTAGGAGAACGACTGCCATAGGTTTAAATTGTAATCGATTTATTTCCTGATCGAGATAATTTTATTTGCAACACAATGACTCGGTCACGCGATCCACAATTTCGCGGCGATCGAGATTCAAGTTCCCGGGAATGATCCGCGATAGGGTCCAGCCGAATGTAGCAACGCGCGTATACTGAAGGAACTCGCGATGCGAGGGCGCCGCGCCGGCTTGGACCGCATCAGCCCCTCTTCCCAGCATCCCACGCGTCGCGCATTCTCTTATCAGAGAACCCCGTTCGGGGTTTCTCACGGCTTTATCGTCGCGCCTGGGTAAGGTACACGCGCAAAAATTTCGTCAACTCGGCGAACGTGCCGGGGAGCCTTCGAAATGCCAATCGAAATTGAACTCGTCTTATTTGATTTAGGGATTTATGACAGGTTGAAGTAGAATTTTAAACGAAAATGTGTATAAACGTTTTACCAATTGCTTGATAAAAATGAAATTATAATAATGCAGACGAAGAAGTATTTTATAATAATATTGTGTAACATGATTTATGAACTTAATTTGCCACGCTCTTGCGAAGTTAATTTCAATACGACAGATTTCTTAATCAGTTTTATTATTGGATCCTTTGATAACAATGAATAATTTATTCATCATTAAATGCATTGAATAAATTTGTAAAAGATGAGTAATAACATGGGATATTATTTAGATGAATACAAACATGTTCATTAATACATCATTAGTTCATCGTTGTGGAAACAATAAAGGAAATAAGTCTTTCAATAAATTATTTCAAAAGCAGTCTCAAGCTGTCGCGTGTATGCCAAAGTACATTTATATCAATCAATCTAACTAGTTAAGACGGGATACTTTTTACAAGTAGTTCTATTTTTCTCTCCGATACTGTTTACTCGAAAGTTGCATTAATCTTAAGAAAAATAGGTAAATACGATCACAAAATTTGGGACGCTCTCCTACCGCGTTTTCGAACGATTTATTATTCGCTATAGGATAATCGTCGTTTCTACCCGGCTCGAATTTATGTCGAAGCGCTTACGTTCTTATAGCACGATTTATAAATTGCAAGCAAATCGCGCGATTGTTTTCGGAAGTCGTTTTTAATGAAATCGAATGCGACACGATTATTGCATAATAAGTTACGAAACGGTTCATTGCAGGTGAGTTAAACGAAAAGTTTTTACGTTCGTGTATAAACTAAGCATATAAATTACTGATTTGTGTAACTGATGTCAGATATACAATATCGATGTAGATATAAATTCTGCCTAATCTCGTAAGTTCTGTAATTAAGATAAATAGTTCATATTTAACAAAAAACATACTAATTTATAGTTCTATGTAGAATGCAGTTTCTGCTATTTCTACGTATATTAATTATTCCATATCTAAATAAGCTATGAATTCACATCTTCTATTGGTTAAACATGACTAATGATGATCTCAGAATTAATAATTGTTGCTGTTCTCTAATTGTTAATCAACCTTTTTATTAAACTGTTAAAAATAGTTTTTTATAAAACGAAACCAAATTTGTCAAACCAAATTTTTAATTGATGGCGAACGACCACGTGGGACAATTCCTGGCAGCGTATTGGAGTAATACGAAGCAATTTACAATAATAGAGGATGAAAAACAGAAGGTTTTTCGTAGTATATACACGCTGCGTTCAGTTTTTATTAAAACAATGTATACATATCAAATTATTATTTCAATTGAAAAGTCTGTATATGAAAATAAGTCTCAATATTTCTAACAAAATTTGTATTAAAGGACGATATCTCTTAATAAACCGCTTAAATTGCTGTGTGAGTAACATGTACATACATTATTCATGTATGATCGAATTCTTATTAAAATTGTATGCAATTTATGCAAACATTAAGTTTATAAATATGGGAATATTAAATAGTCTATTGAATATTACAGAATGGAGCAGTCACCTGACGGTTTCTGTTCTTTAATGAAAGATTGATGAATGGGATAGACATGTATACCACGTATACACTCGATAGTTATTACACGAGTAAAAAAGAGGTCCCTTTGGACTCACGATATTGCTATATACACCGCAACAAGAAGATTCTTAAAATATTTATATTTTCACCCTCGGAAGCATATGCCACACTCGGACTGCTTCNCTTAATAAACCGCTTAAATTGCTGTGTGAGTAACATGTACATACATTATTCATGTATGATCGAATTCTTATTAAAATTGTATGCAATTTATGCAAACATTAAGTTTATAAATATGGGAATATTAAATAGTCTATTGAATATTACAGAATGGAGCAGTCACCTGACGGTTTCTGTTCTTTAATGAAAGATTGATGAATGGGATAGACATGTATACCACGTATACACTCGATAGTTATTACACGAGTAAAAAAGAGGTCCCTTTGGACTCACGATATTGCTATATACACCGCAACAAGAAGATTCTTAAAATATTTATATTTTCACCCTCGGAAGCATATGCCACACTCGGACTGCTTCCCCCCTTGGGAAATGGATGAGGCCACCGGTATAAATGTATGATGAAATTCTTCTGGAACAGATTTAAATAAAGTGTTTAATCTTACACCGCAGGGAAGCTTTCACGAAAATCCTTAAAAAGATGTTCGTTGTAAGAAATTATCTGCAGTGTTCGAATTATTTTTTCTTTACTATAAGCTTAATGTGCTAAATCAATTACTAATTAAGAGATATGAATTTACACAATTATTTAGATTAACAATCTTATCGATTTTTAATTTCATTTTGACTTCCGGAAACTATGGGACGTTTGCTATATTTTGTACGAAAGTGGAAAAACGGAAATGTATTTTAAGTGCCTCTTGTCCGTTGAAGCTTTGGAAGCAGCCTTTCCGCAGACTACTCCACTTTACAATGCAAATTTTCGCACGAAATTGGCTAGAAACTTCGCAGACAGTTACAACTAATGCTAGTCTACTTTTAGAAAGTTGTTTATGGTTTGCGTTTTCTACAAACGTTTTCGGCTGGAAATGTGAATCGATAAATATGGGCGAAGTATTAGTACTAGCAGAAAGTGCGCGAAAATAGATACTTGTAATGTCAATTAGCTTTATTAATTAGAGAATCGATCTGTTCAAATAAGCATCATAGATCATGTAGGTCTTATTTATTGCCTGCTGTTATGTTAGATGCAGCCACGTGCTAACGTGCGAACTTCTACGGGAACGGAATGGGGTATAAGGAACCTTACGAAACTCATTGCACCGAAACTCGCAACCATAATCTGGCACNAGCTTTATTAATTAGAGAATCGATCTGTTCAAATAAGCATCATAGATCATATAGGTCTTATTTATTGCCTGCTGTTATGTTAGATGCAGCCACGTGCTAACGTGCGAACTTGTACGGGAACGGAATGGGGTATAAGGAACCTTACGAAACTCATTGCACCGAAACTCGCAACCATAATCTGGCAGAATTGGGGGGATCGTGGTCACCGAATCGATACGGAAATCTCGAATAATCCGAGTTTTGTGAATCTGGGGCAATCTAAGAGCTCGCGACTGTGACGAACTGTTACGTAATGCAACGGTGGTGAGCTCTTGAGTAATCCATGAGGGGCACAGAATGGTTCGCGGTAACTTACCAAATGCGAACTCACTCTCAGGGAACCAAAACTCGCGATGAAACTTTCACGGACATATCCGATGATGTGGCGGCCGTCCACCGTGATCACGCTTGAAAATGTGAAAGAACTTTCGATAGAACGTGTGTCGGAACTCATAATTACTGTCCAGTGCACAGACGTAATGATCGCTTATCTAAGTGGCCTGCGCAGAAACAGGAACTTTGAAGATACCAGTTTTGATGTTTCACGGTAAGAGACAATTTGACCTGCGCTACATGGATGCATTATTGAATAAAATATTCATGGTTCCCTTCGGGGCGATTTCATCCGATATGAAAGAAATGATCTTCTCTGCGCAAGTAGCAACTCGATACATTGTAAAATGGTCCCACATAAATTCTAATGCTGAATGTACTTCTATTTGTACAGTATAAAAAAACTTCTGATGCAGTTCCAGTGGTTTTGTCTGAATTTTATATTGCAGAAGTTTAGTCATGAATTGAAGAAATGTTAAATGTGATTTAACAAAGAATATTGTTCTAAAATTAAATGTATGTGTAAGAAAAAATACCTAATTTAATAAGTTTAACAAATTTCCTTTTATTAATTATTGCGAATTTTATGTATTTAAAATAAAATTCTATATGCACAAACATGAATGCAATAAACGTTTAAATTAAAATAAGTATTACTATTTTTATAGGCTAAACGAATATCTCTATTTTTATTTTTTTTAATTGACATGAAAATAATGTTATTTGGCCAATGTACTTAGTTATAACTTCTAACATCGAAAGCTTTTTAGACATACCTGATTTTCCATCGACAATATGTGATTAAATTTTCAATTAAAACCGATGAACAATATAAACTGAGGCAGACGAATCGATAAACTCTCAAGTCTGTAAATATTGTTCATATCCAAGTGATAATAACTCGTTGTCGATAATATGAATGTAGGAGCATATGAAAATTAATATTGCTCCAGTAAAACTGCATATGGCACCATAGTACATCAAAATTTACGTATACGAAAAAAGAATGCACATTAAAAATTATTTTCATAATTTGGATCTTAATGTAATGTCACAAGAAAGAGAAGGTTAATTAATTATTTTACCGGAATTATTCTTGATCTGTCCTGTGCTATTCGTCGACACAACAGCTGCACTTGATTGTTTTTTGAAATCTTCTTTTAGAGGACAGTTCTCGTACAAACTGACAAGAAAGCGTGATAAGAATGCTTGATGAACAAAACAGAGGAAGGTACGGAGCGCATCGCGAAAAATTTTTTGTGTAAGAAAATCCAGACATATTATCTCGGCTTTTTCTATGGGCAACACGAATTGTTCTCTCCTTTTTAATATCGGCCAGGTAGAGAACAAAGAAAACGCGATGGTCTTGGAATTGGATGAATCTCGTTCCGGGCCGACGAATCCGTTGAAATATTTTTTCATCGCTCGCGAGCGGTTCGAAGATTTGAATGTGGAATCACCGGAGACCGCGCATTCCGGCAGCAGGGTCGTGGGAATTATTTAAAATGCATGGAAAAATCACGCACCTTTGCTTGACGTTTTACGCTGTACAAGTCATATTACCTCTGCCCACGTTTTTTCCGAGCGTTCACGCCTCATAATTGGTTTAAATGGTCGCCATGAAATTATAATAATTATAACACATACGCCTTCTTAGTTTAATGTACAGTAATTTACTATTTCTGTAAAAATGTACGTGAAAAGAAAAATAAATAATAAATATACATATAATAATTATACATTTTTGTTAAGAAAAGTGTTCTGAACGATAAATTTTGACTCATGCTATAATATAATACTTCAAATTATTCTGTAATAACTTCTGCTGATCCAGACTGATGAAATTATGAATTTTTATGTATTTTAATGGGTGTCCAAGCGTAAGGGAAGCATATAAACGGAGAAAAGCTAAAGCCGATTTTCTCGAACACAAAGCCTCAAACATAGAAGTTCTATTGTTTATTCTGGCCATATCTCTTAATACAAAATAATCCTCGTCTTTGCTTGTAATAACACATTTGGAATTATAAAATTATTACAACAGAGTATACAATGGAAAAAGAAACTAATGATTTCGTGTGCCGTAAAGTAATAATAACAGGTGTTCGTGGTATTCATAATCTGTCGTTGCAAATATTTTATGTTTGTATCGCAGTTGGGAATTGGCGAGCGTGAGAAAATCGTGTGATAAAGAACGCATGGCCCAGAATTTATATAACAAGATTTACAAATGCTTTATTTAATTACGCAAAATTGGCTCGTTTGTACAAAACGAAATTTAATATTGTGATTGGCAGAGAAAATACGCGTATCAATATTACGCGCAATTGAAATATAGTTAATGTTAAATTGAAATGTATTTCATGTTTCTCATAAAACTTTTTATTATTTCTGTTCTTTACTCCTTACGGTTTAAAACCTCATAATGACGTATTTATAATCCTAATAATAGCAACTTCTATCGCACAGCATTATATTCAGTCTCTGGACTTCCAAATACATGTTCAGTTATTAAATTCCTTTAATTCCTGGAAATGTTGGAATAAGAGAACCGCGCGTAAAGCTAAAATACTAGTTTTATTTTAGAATAAAAAATTGAGAACGGAAACTTAATCAATAGATTTGTACGTACAGACGAATTGTTGTTTTTTTAAATGAACGAATCGAGAATGAATTTATCTGAATTCCGTGGGTCAATCTCAACATCGAGGAGAAAGCAGAATTTGCGATAATATTTAACAATGGGTTACTGGCTATTCATGCGTTTCAATTGCATTGTAATGCAGAATCACGAGAACTGCCCGATCCATCGCTACTACGTGAAGATATATCAAGTTCCTGACACAGATTCTTGTAGGTGTTTTGTTCATTTGTCCCTGAACCAGACGTCGAATTTCAAAAGGTAACATTTCCCTAACAATACGTGCAACTGATCGTTTTTATTGTTACATCAAAACCAATACAATTATCAAACAGAGGAATTTGAATATACATCCACGTTATTGTATTTTATCCACAAACTAGAACAATTTGTCATCTCAAAGTGACTAGAATATGATGCAAATTTGATATAGTAATGAAATATCAAGACGATAGTAAATATTCTGACTAATATAATGTACAAACTACTTAACAATTATTTAAGAAGAAGATTAGAGTTTTACAAATTGAATAAGAATTGAAATATGTATTTAAATATAATACAAAAGAAATCAAAATATTATATTTAGATTATAGCACATTTTCTGTAAAACAAACTGCATCTTGTAACTACTGGCATACTAATTAATTTTATCATTCGCTTTATAGGATTTATAGTTTATTGTTAAGAAAAATTGGTACTTGATCGTTTATTTTGTCGAAAATGGCGGAGTTTGTTACGCTGGCGTTCTCATTAAGGCTCTCCTATTGCGAGCTATAAAAAGAGTGCAGGAGCGGTAGTTCCTTAGGAGGCAGTTTACGAATGAAAAATGTGGCAATTATCGACGCGTAACACGTGCAAGTACCGTTACCTATTTTTCGCGTATTTCCTTTGCACATTGTGCAAATGCATGTTACGTTTTTCTTGACGAGATATTAATCTCGACACGTTTTATTACCGGTTTTTTCCCATGAAGACAATAAATAAGTGCCCTTGCATGATTTGCAGATAAGATTGGAAATCATTACTCAATACTGCAGAAGAATAAATACTTTTATGTCAATTATTTTAACCCAATCATCAATTTATGTCTTTTATATTATAAACGAAAATACAAATATTCTCATGCGTATGATTTATTATAATTACGTTTTGATTCATAATGTATTAATTTGACTAACTAAAATTAAACCAGTTTCGTTTGCAGAATAATTTTTTATATCTTTTGACGATCAGTAACTGGTAACTGAATAACGTCGTACTGACGATCTTCTCTATAAATATTGAAATAATTTTCACGATTAATCTCCTGCAGCCAGGCAAAACTCTGGCAATGTGTATAATACGATGCGAATCATGATTATTGACTCACGGATTATTGAAATTTAAATATAAGTAGGAGTGGTTAAACATGAAACTCAGTATTTCTCTTTGCACGAGTAATTTTCAAAATAGCATGTTCGTGCAGGTGTTGGAGAATTTCTACGTACATTAATTATAATAATGGAATGTTAGGATACGTATTAATTTCCATCATTTGCTCAGTTTGGTTCACGGAAATTTACTTAAAAAGAAACACAGAATAAATTTTTTTTCATTACTTTATATTAAGACATATGTATGTGTATGTATCTACCACCGTATAGCAATATTCCCCACTTATAACTACAATATATGAGCAGACATTAATCAATGTACTCTTTCCCCTCCTGTTTTGTAGAGCTGTAACGCCCCAATACAATTTCCATGTTACACCATTAAGGAGAGAACATGGCAAGCAAACCTAGCACTACAATACAAATGAACTGATATATTGTACAAATGATTTAATTCTGATTAAATATAATAAGAATTACTGAAAACGAAATTATGGCACTTTTATTTCACGATCCTTGACCAAATGATCAANGGTAACTGAATAACGTCGTACTGACGATCTTCTCTATAAATATTGAAATAATTTTCACGATTAATCTCCTGCAGCCAGGCAAAACTCTGGCAATGTGTATAATACGATGCGAATCATGATTATTGACTCACGGATTATTGAAATTTAAATATAAGTAGGAGTGGTTAAACATGAAACTCAGTATTTCTCTTTGCACGAGTAATTTTCAAAATAGCATGTTCGTGCAGGTGTTGGAGAATTTCTACGTACATTAATTATAATAATGGAATGTTAGGATACGTATTAATCTCCATCATATCACTTTTGCTAGAATAAAAGTGGAACCTGCGGAAGATGAAACTCCATTTCTGCAACTGGGCTCACTCATATATTCCCTCCTCCTTCACTGGATCCCTCTTGTTCTCCAACATTACTTCAGCAAATATCATTCTTTAAGAGACGACTATTCATTAACAGAATATACTTGACCTGTCATACATACATACAGTTGTGTATATATATACATATATGTATATGTATATATATGTATATGTATATATATACTTTTCATTATAATAAAGATTTAACATTATACGGAAAATTTAAACGTTATTCGTGTTCTTAACTGCATCACAGTTCTCTCATTTATTCAATGACAGTCTCTCAATAAAGTTAATTTACACCGATAACGTGGCGTACGTGAAAGATTATTTAATCGGTACACATTACCGGCATCGCACTACCAATTGGACTGAATTAATTATACAAATTAGCATTGCGCGAGAGGAACTTATTATTAATTTTGGAGTAATACCTGGTATTAAAGGGAAGAGTTTACATACAGAGTGCACAGAAATATCGCGGCCTCAATTAAGTACGATAATCATTATAGGAAATCGTGTTTGCAATAATCAACGTCGAATCATAAAATCAGCTCGTATTTTTGTTGTACGCCTTTCATAACTTTTTAATAAAGAATTTATGAACTCTTTGTATTGCATCATGTTTTAACTCTAAACTCTTGCGTCGACAAAGTTTATATATAGGGACTACATCGTGTATATCTATCAATTATTTTCCAACTTTTGCGAAGCAGTAACCCACATAACCCACATAAATTGGTTGCAGTGTACGTTTCTCAATTTCGAGAAACTTTTAATTCAACCTGGTACGTATTATATGTCACACAAGTAACATCAGAGTTATCATAGTTATTTACAGTGGTTTATGGCGGTATAAATGGCGGTGAATCGCGATAAGGCTATAATGTATGTACATATTCCTTTTTGCGCGGCCATAGCAAACAATGAATAAACTATGACTGCATAATCAGTTAATAAAAATTTGCAAGCGTCGACTGTTGCAATTTCTTTTTAATAAAAATATTCTGTTTCACTTCAACGCGAATAAACTGCGAGCTAAGAGTAAGCAAGTATGTACAATTTATTTCGTGTTATGTAACTTTCTGTTCTTATTGTACTCTTCAGCATAATTTTTCCAATATTCCCTTATCGAACATTAATATGTATACTTTATAAAAACACTGTCGTGTAATAATACCTATCAGTTCAAAATTGTTTCAACGAAAATAATTAAAATTTATATAAAATAAAAATAGTTGTTCGTCTGATTGCAAGTTTGATTTTGACGTTTGTATTTATGCACAAATATTTTCTTTTAAAAGAAGATAGTTAAAGGTACAGGTAATGTTCCGTGTACCCCATGCAAATAAATCAAGTTCGCATCACGTACTTACAGAAATCTCGAAGGGATAGCCCTTTTGGGGAACCAAAGGTAGAAAAGTGCCACCAAGTGATTAATTCCAACGATTAATGATCATATGGTTAGGGTCTCGATACGGGATCCCTTTTTGAGGGTTGCTGAGATCGATATTGTCCAACCACTAATTAATTAGAAGCATGAACACATTTTTGCAGTATTTTTTAAGGGGCTATAGTGTTTTTTTAGTCCACGAAGTTCCATGATTTTAAGGTAAGGTTTAAAGAGGAATAATAATGTTATTCTTCTCAGGAACTTTGCTTTGCAGAATTTCTTAAAAATGCACCAGGAGTTTTAGAAGACGAATTAACCTGTTCACGGGTGTTGTATCCTTACACATCTTAAATTCTAAAGTAATCTGATAATGCACGTTATTTTTCTGCGTATTTATATTTCATAATTAATGGGATGGGAAAATGTCGATAACAATCAAGTTAACGAATGTCTTGCGTCACATCTTGATATAAACTGGAATACTAATACTCACGTTCACTATTGGAAGAGGTGAGGTTAATTATCTTAACTCTCCTGTTTCTCTCATCGAGAAGAACTATAATTGTAATTAATGGCTTTACCAGTGTCGCATGTGTTGTGGGTTGACATTATCTCGTAACCATATACATATGCCATGCAATTACAGTATAGCTGTGGATTAAGTATCACTTATAAAAACTTGTCCTCAATGCAATGAATAAATGATTATATGGCCTCATTACGCTCAGTTTAATAATATACTTTACTTATTATCCAACCGTGAAGAACGGTAACATGTACCGTTGTTGTAACGTTTGTAATCTTGCAAACGCGCGGATAATGGCAGAAAATCCATTTTAATTGACAAAGCTAAAATTAATCGAATCCCAGTTGACCAGCCGGTCATCAAATCATTTGCAATGGATACGTGTGCTCATCTCTTTAAATCCAAAGTACTTTGTAGAATTTATTTACGAATGAACAAATTCCATATTGGAATTCTCGAAAATTGTTACACAATACCAATCTTTTAAAATTTTTATCAAGTTATTCAATATTTAAGTGTAGATCGGTATGAGATATACCAATGGGCAATGTTTTAAATTACCAAAAATTCCATCACCGTAAATTCGTTTCGCACGTACGTAAAAGTTTANTGTTCACGGGTGTTGTATCCTTACACATCTTAAATTCTAAAGTAATCTGATAATGCACGTTATTTTTCTGCGTATTTATATTTCATAATTAATGGGATGGGAAAATGTCGATAACAATCAAGTTAACGAATGTCTTGCGTCACATCTTGATATAAACTGGAATACTAATACTCACGTTCACTATTGGAAGAGGTGAGGTTAATTATCTTAACTCTCCTGTTTCTCTCATCGAGAAGAACTATAATTGTAATTAATGGCTTTACCAGTGTCGCATGTGTTGTGGGTTGACATTATCTCGTAACCATATACATATGCCATGCAATTACAGTATAGCTGTGGATTAAGTATCACTTATAAAAACTTGTCCTCAATGCAATGAATAAATGATTATATGGCCTCATTACGCTCAGTTTAATAATATACTTTACTTATTATCCAACCGTGAAGAACGGTAACATGTACCGTTGTTGTAACGTTTGTAATCTTGCAAACGCGCGGATAATGGCAGAAAATCCATTTTAATTGACAAAGCTAAAATTAATCGAATCCCAGTTGACCAGCCGGTCATCAAATAATTTGCAATGGATACGTGTGCTCATCTCTTTAAATCCAAAGTACTTTGTAGAATTTATTTACGAATGAAGAAATTCCATATTGGAATTCTCGAAAATTGTTACGCAATACCAATCTTTTAAAATTTTCATCAAGTTATTCAATATTTAAGTGTAGATCGGTATGAGATATACCAATGGGCAATGTTTTAAATAACCAAAAATTCCATCACCGTAAATTCGTTTCGCACGTACGTAAAAGTTTAATTTTATTAGTATTTTGTGATGGAAGTAATTCGTTGAAAACGATTTCAGCACGGAGGAGAATCAACGCGAGGCAACCGTGGGTGCCGTCTCACAGCCGCGTTCTCTTCTTCGGAATTCATGAGAAAAGACAAAGAAAAACCGTTGATCCCTGGATCAATAGACAAAAGTGTAACAATCGGGCGTACGCCTGGAATACAAATAGCCGTGCTCGCCTCGATAAGCATCGAAATCCCTACTCAAATAGCTGCACTTTGCGGTGCTGCGCTGTTCCGCTCGAATCGAGAAGGAAAGATGCTGAAGGTGGGGCAACAAGAGCACCAGGATGAAGGTTTGTCAGCGAGTATTCCGTGTTCGATCAGTGTTATTTCATTCGTTGCTCACCCACGGACGACGCGTCTCCCGATTTCCGTAAAGTGAAGGACAAAGACGAAAATCAAAGAGAACTACTTAACCGTACGGACGCCTAACGAGAAGAAAATCGTCGGTTCCATGACGAAGGTGAGAACGCATCCGAAAAGGGAACCTTGAAAAATCGAGATGTATGCCTCGTTACCCCAAAATAATCGAATTATTTGCATTCCGGTCGTTTACGAAACAGGATTCATTCGGCTAGTTGATCATTCGAAATGCAGCAATGCCGACGACCCACGATGAAACAATTCCTGTTATTCCACACTGGCAATCTCGCTTATTCAGTTCTATTTGATTTTTTAATCCGGTGAATTGGATTTGCCTATCGATATCGCCAATCCTCTATCCTTTCGAAAAATATCCAATAAGATTATTTAATAATTAGAAAAAAATGGAGATTAAATTGATTGAGCAGTGAGTAAGAGAGTAAGAAAAAACATTTTTAATAGTCGTCGCGATTTATCGTACAGAAAAAATATTTTCCTTCATTTAAACATGTCGTGTTTCCACACGGGTTGAATATAATTAAATGCATGACTCTCCCGCCGGATGAATGAAAGCTAGTAGGCACTCATTCAGTGTAATTATGTTTTGTACGCGGGAATGCAAACTACACATTATGTATTTCGTATTATCTCATCGGTTGTCCGCGCAATTAAGTGGCCGGCTGTTTTACCGCGTCCGTCATTATGATTTCCTCGTTACCGTACGGATTGCGCATTAATTGTAAATTACCAATCCAGCTCAAATGGTCGATTGCCCGGAACCGATCCGCGGACGACATTCCAGTAAACATCGAATCCTTCGTCTCCCGTGTCTCGTTTTGGGACGTAACGTCGCGTTCAGTCCTCGAGGGGGAAATTATTGAAAAATGGCCACGGCAGAGAAATACGTTGCTTGGGAAATATATTCCAGAATACGTAATACAACGCGGATGTACAATGCGGTATAATATCGTCCTGCACAATTGACGTTTCCGACTACGTTCGTTTTATTTTCCAATTAATTCGACCGCTATTGTCCGCAGAATAGGCGCGATGGGGGTGAGAGGAATTTTTCATTGGGAAATTGGAAAATCTCGTAAAACAGGCGCGATCAAAGGGGATTAATTATTCGTACAATTATCGCCCGCTGTGGCTGCGTTTAAATAGATGACGAGTGCTCGGGCCGAAAGCAATTAACTGTAAGCCGCCCGCGCCGCGATATCACGTTTCGAACATGGCGACGCAACAAGAAAGTTATTAAGAAGTTCGCGTTGAACGATGTGGTGTCGAGATGGCGACTATGATACGCGGTTTTGATTAATTTGCGCGCGAATAACTTCTGAACAGAGTGGAGAGAAAGAGAAGGAAGGAGGGATTTTCCTATCAAAAATTGCTACCATCCAACGAAATAATTACGGGCTACGACAATACTTCTTGCGGCGAGGATGTAAATCTTTGTTTCCTTTTAATTGGTATGTCCGAAATTCGCGCACTCAGATTACGACATAAATCCGGTAAGGCTGCAGCAGCGTGCTTGCGTTCGTTGTTTCGCATAGTGCTCTGCTACAATTTCAAGACGCTACGTGACAGGAATATTTTCTAGTCTGAAATTAATTGGAATGTTAAGTAATTCCTCTTGGAAACAATGTGGGAAGCGATCAATAAATTAAGTCTAATTTTAACAGCCAGGAACATAGTGTAATACAGCGTCTCCTCTATTCACGTGCAACAAGTTAGTTCTACATTTTCACCTCATGCAATTGTCATTTAAAATAATCATGTTTTTATACTGTATGAGTCAATACATAAATTTTTGAGGAAGTTAATACAGATAAAATTTGGAACTGTAATTTTTGTATAAAATATACAAATTCTTTTGAATTTACTATTGAGTTCGATCAATTTTTTGCAAAAATGTAACACTGATAATTACTGTTTTGAGACACAGATATAAAGATTATTTATAAGATGACTCTGTTTGAGATAGTGAAACGGGTACGTGCGCGGTCTAGTACACCTATACGTATTCGCAGCGAGCTTCTCACCTAATTTCCCGCCGTTTCAAGCTTGCCACTTAAAGTTTCCCATCGATGACCGAGCCAAACATAATAACTATGCAAATGTGTCAAAATGTATCATGCAAATTGTATCAAAGAAGCTAACTAACAGAACATCGTCACCGTTATTCCAATGGGAGATTCCCACTAAGGGAATTGGAGGGAAGACGTAATCGGATTATACACCAAGTTTCCAATAGCTTTCACGTTTCCACGCAATTTACTTAAGTTAATTCCGCCACATTCTCGATATACGCTGTTTTCGGGCTCACGCAATTACTCTTTCCGGGCCGCCCCACGCATTTAATCCTTGTTTTCTCCTGAACGAAACAATGGTTTCGAATTTCGGAGTCGATCATTAGTCAAATATAATTAGACAGACCCCTCCGAACGATGCGATTTACCAACGTCAATGGTAGCACGTCTGTGGCCTACTAATGGTTTCGTTCCCTATGGATTTCCCGAGTTAAGAATTGAAGAGAGCTTATTTAAGTTAAATGAAATTTAATTCTTTAATTATTATTTATCGGCAGACTATAATATTGAATCTATTCTATTATTCAATCTTATATTGAAACACAGTCTCTTCCACGTTCTGAATAATTTTGAAATAAGTTATGGACACAATTCATACTTAAATTGTTATAAGTACATTTTACAATAGGTTTGTTTCTGTTAAACAAAACTGTCTTGGTGTTATTGACACAAAGCAATTATTGGAGAGCTTGCATGTATCCAACTCATGAATCGAGTAGTAATTCCATTTGAGTGTCCAACACCTTACGCCCGTTTCGTAATCACGTGTACGCGTGTAGATGTAAAACCGGTTGCGACATTCGAATTGCGAGATCGTATGCTAGCTAATTAAGCGGTTCTCCGCACTGAGCTGAGGTGTGCGCCAGAGGAGAATTGGAAATGTATCCGATTCCAGAACGAACCTCGTGAAAGGAACAAGGATACTGGTCGTCAAGGACATGTCTCGTGAGCGCATTGGAATAATCCTACAACGTTCGGATTTTAATCGGACACGGTCGATGTGACGACTCTGTCTGACTCGATTTTATCTGGTATTAAAAGATTCTATCTCGTTCCTCTCGCAAAAAATATCCGTCGCCCCAAGGTTTGTTTGTCACGGCTATCCTAATTTTCGTTGAATCGTAAAATTGCCTTTTTAAAGCAGTGTTTTAAGTGAATGGCTACGCTTCGATCTACCAATTAGTTTCGATCAAAAGAATTGATTTCGGAATTTTACGTGGACAGGAATGCAAATCCGTACAGAATTTGTATGCACGACTGAACATAGGTGAATGAAATCGAATATTGATTAAACATCGATGAAAATTAGTATTACTATGCACATTACTTCGCATAACTGGTTAATTGAAAAATTTTCAAGCGCGAATATAATATATCTAACCAACGTAAATAGAAATAACCGCATTGGTATTCAGATCACCTGATTGATCGTCATAAGTAGAACAAGGCGGTTGTGGTCAGACACGCGAGCCAGGAGCGCCGATAAGGCCGACATTGTAAATCTCGTTTTCAATTAATCATCGATTAACTAATGGAAAATGTATACACGAATTGCGCAAATCGAGTTTTGTACGAACCCGACTCATTTCTGCGAACGCTCGCCTTGAGATCACCGTTTAGAGCTACGTAAATCTTGCGACTCGTCGGGATCATGCATACATATGTAGTATGAACATACATATTCAAGAGTTTCGTTGCTGCAGCGAACCGTACGAAACGAACGTACATTCCTCCGCTTAAAATTTATCCTGGTGTTTAAGAAATGTTGACATTACGTTCAAGTCTTAATCTCTCTGTCCCAACACAATTCATCACTTTCGAAATTAGAATTAAGTAACGTTGGAGACAATTTTCGATATTTACAAAGTTAGCCACAACATTTTAATACAAATTGCTTCCTACAGATTTTTAGTCTCAATTAAAATTCGTAGATATGTAAAATAAAATATATATATAGTACTATGTGTGATGTACATGGTGTTAACACAGGATTAGAAATAATTATTAATCACAAAGGACACAAACAATACCACAGGAATAACATCGTAAGATATTGACAAATGATGAATAGAGAGAAACCTGTTCTGCAATGATTACACCTTAACGATCAACTGGGCAATTGTAATGACGAAAATGAAGAAAAAACTTCACACCGACTACATTGTACGCACTGACCACCGCTAGACGCGTTACCCTTTGTGACTCACAATAGACTCAATCAGTAGAAAGCTCTATAGACTGGCTTTTGACCCAGCAGTGAGTAAACAGACTGGTTAGCTAGAAGATCAAACCTGTCTCACCGCACTAGTGTCATTATTGGAAGGTAATAGAACACTGTTGATCTATAATGTTTGTTCTGCTAACTGAACAACCGTATGATTATTCCCCTGTACGTTTGAAACACGTGCAAACAATTTCGTCACCAAGTCCAACCACACCTTTTTATATTATTAAAGTGTTGCAGAATAATCAACGATGACTTGGAGACATTTTTTAAATTATGACTGCAGACAATTATCTACATAATTAGAAGGAAAGGAGATTATAATAACGTGGTAATTATTTTATTTAAATTATACGATGTCTTTAAAAAAAAAAAATTTCACGTTTATACGTCACTTTATCTAATATAAGACACGAAAATGCTATGCAAGAAACACGTTTTATTAGTCACGAACGCAATACCTTTACGCGGAAAGATTTCCAATATACATATTACCCAATGAACCAGGAAAAAAGTATATAATTATCATCCGGCAGTCTCATAAATTCTTTTAAGTCTGTCGTAAACGTGTGCTATAGGATCCTCGTTAAAGGAACTCCAACTCCCACACGTGCCGGCAATCATGGGAACGTGGCTGCTTTCCGATTCGGTTGGATATTCACGCGCGATTTCACAGCCGTCGCAGGAGGATCGTTAGTCGTTGCGTCGCGTCGAGCCGGAGGGTGAACGGATGACGAGTGCCTACCAGGTAGAGCGGTAGTAGAGAAACGCCACTTCGCTGTGATATTGGAGTATTATTTCAATCGAGCAGCCAATAAATTCCATCATGCATCGCTGGACCCTCGCTCCGTTCGAACAGTGACGTTCTTCCTCATCGGTGAAGTATTTTTGTGCAACGAGGCGACGCACGAGCCGCCGGCCGTGGTCTCGGGACGCTTCCCACCGTTCGAAACGTGTCGATCGTCACTCGGGCCCGGATTTCTTTATCGCTCGCGGACCATGGAAAAGTCGGAGATGGGCTCAACGAGACAGTTTGTGAAAGTGCGGACGGGGACGAGTTTTAAGCCCGCGGAACGATGGCGCATTACGAGGAACGTGCTGGTGATCGGGGTCGCGTTTATGGTGAACTTCACTGCGTTTATGGGAGCGACGAATCTACAGAGCTCGATCAACGCGGACGGTTCACTGGGCACATTCACCTTAGCTGCTATTTACGGGAGTCTAATATTCAGCAATATCTTCCTGCCGACTCTGGTAATAAGGTAAAATCATTTTTAATTAATCCTATGTCATTATTTTTCGCAATTACAACCGTTTTCATGCAGTAGCTAAAAAAGATACAAGAAATATTTGTTAGAAATTAAGATTACAAATATAAAATGGAATTGTAAGAGATTACTAAGAAATATCTGGTATTTAACATCTTTTGATTTAATTGAATTTCAAATAATAATTAATCTACCTCATGAATTAAAAGCAAACTACGTTTGCTTTATATTTTATATATAAATGTACATGGAATTTATTAGAATGAAAGAAACAGAATGTCCCAATAAAGCGAAATAAGTGTGATGCCCTGTTTAGAAAGGAAATTGATATTCGATCGTATTCGATGAGTTAAGAATTTGTCGGAGGTCAAGAAATCTTTTCATCGTTTACGATTTACAGCGCACGGGACATAGCCGCTAGGCGATAAAACCAGTTCGTATTATTGCATCGCGGCAGTAAATTTTATTATCGAAGTTTATTGTCTGTGAAATTTTCAGCCCGGCTCGACGACATTGTCTACATTCCATCTCATTGTTTAACTTCCGGTGTGGCCCAACTTCAATGCCAAAGTTCATATACACAATCCGTATTTCCTGTTTTTATTGAATAGTATGAGATACGATATATCAATGGCGAGGAAAAATATAGAATACATGAAAATAAAGAATGTAATTTATGATTGTTGAATATTTATATGTATTTTTATTGCACTTATGCAGTTTAATAATTAATACGTACTGTTTTATTGTAATGTAAATCTGTATCAAGGATTTTATTCATGTTCTGAAGATATCAATTAAGTCTATCTTGGTTGCCAGACAGTCAAAGAAGATTTGTAGCCATTTAATCTCATTTGCAATTTTGATACGCCTGATAGCTATTTATACATTGTTAATGAGATCAGTTTTTAATCTTGATTACTCAAGTCTCTTAGCATACAAGTGACATCATGATTTTTATCATCTTACTCGTATTTTAAATGAATTACTTCTCACTTGGGTTATTAAAATTTTTATTTAATAAACGCAAGAATAATCATTTTAATTCAAGATTAATCTTAAATCTGTTTTTATATTTTAATAACTCTTCTAATTATTATTTTTCTTTAAACTGCTATAAAGTTCAGTAAAACTCTCATAAACATTGTATATAAAACTTTAAAAGGATTATAGAACTCCGACTTGCATCGAACTCGGCAGTGCAATGAAGTACTTAAATCACTCCTCAGATACTTGAGGGAGAATGTTCTGAAGGAACGAGAAGTTGCATGAAGTGCGGAAGTTCGATGGTCAAGTACAAGGAACGACCTCATCCCAGTTCGTATTTCGTTGCAGTTGGCTGGGCTGCAAATGGACCATATCCCTCTCCATACTGACTTACGTTCCCTTCATGGCCGCCCAGTTCTACCCAAAATTCTACACCATGATACCGGCTGGCCTGATGGTGGGAATTGGCGGCGGTCCGCTTTGGTGCGCTAAGTGCACTTATCTAACGGTCGTCGCAGATGCATACGCCTCGCTCACAGATATCGCCGCGGACGTACTGGTCACGCGGTTCTTCGGCGTGTTTTTCATGTTCTACCAGATGGCACAGGTCTGGGGAAACCTTATATCTTCAGCAGGTGCGTATACGTATTCCCGTATGCATTTTATTGACAAATCCTTTGAATAGATGGAAGAGAATAATATCAAAAGCTTTAATATAATAATTAATATTGAGAAAATTTTCAAACATTTCTATATAATTTTTTAAATATCATATTAGATTTTACTATTATTATTATTATTATTATTATTATTATTATTATTATTGTCAGTGAATAATTATTTAATTTTAATGAGTCAGTTTCATAAAAATAAAAACGATTCGGATGAAATTTCAGATAAATGAAGTTTAGAGGAATTCGTATGAGAGCCAAGAATATAAACAAAACATCATGGAATCAGGTTTCTACAGTGAAATTTAGTATGTCTTCTTGAAGTCGAGCTAAAGAATATTCATGGAAAAAGTTTTGTCCCAGTCGGAAGAAGTCATTAGAGACTCTAATCCCTCTTCGTTGCTCTCGCGAAAACGCTTTGACATAAAACCAGCTGTAGCTAGTCTTCCTTTTTCCTTTCCCTACCCGTAGCTATAAATTCACCACTGCGTTCACCCATTTTCACGCTCTCCTGTTAGACTATCGGAAAAATAAAAAGCTTTAATTGTAACGCAATTCAGCTTGTAACGAGAAACACCCGTCGCTCGTTCGGTTTCGCAACGGAAATTTTATTCGTTCAGAGTTTATCGTTGAACAAAACGATCGAA
>SMSR01016196.1:403477-428746 GCA_019453355.1 Ceratina japonica | reverse complement strand
TCGAGTACGTTCGCGATCACACAGGAATTTGCAGGATCCACGATTTTTGAAGATCGCGATAACCCCTCTCTTCCCCGTACACCACGCTAGGGTCCGCGTACGTTCGCGATCACAAGGGAATTTGCAGCATCCACGATTTTTGAAGGTCGCGATGACCCCTCTCTTCCCCGTATAGACATCGGTCACGTGCTGCAATTCCCTTCTCCTCTTGACACACACCACATGACATCGGTCACATGCGGTGATCCCCTTCTCTTTTTAACCAGCGTTAGGGATCGCCTACGTTCGCAGTGATCCCCCACGCCCCTCTATGCGTCATCACATCACGCTGTATTACACCTTGGACCCCGCGCCCCCCTGAGCACTCCCGGGTTAGAACCCCCCCTATACACCTACTCAAGCAACAATAAAACGCTCTTTCATTTGTTCAACTTCTCGTAGAATCGAAACTAAAAAAAATAAAATTATTACTGCATGGTATATCAGCATAACAATTAATTAAAAATGACTACCTTTAATCATGCGTTAAACACGTCACGTTTTCTAATATAATTCCATGCGGATTTTTTAGATTTAAATTAAAAAAATGCAAATATTTTCCTAAAACCCTAGCTTAAAACCGAGGTAAAAATTCGTTTCGGGTTGGCCGTGGGTCACCAGGTGGTAAGCGTTACATAAATTTTTGAAGACCCGCAAGGGTCGCAACCCTACTGTCTTGCCGGAATCGCTATCCGTTGCCTCTGGACCGGCTATATCTACCTACATATATTGATTCGTTCCTGGTGGCCGAGTCCCGCGGGAGTTGAGCTTATTCACGAGCCTTCCGCCACGCTATTGTGCAGCCGTACGACACGAAGCAACGCTCGGAAATTCAAAGATCCTACAAGTTTTAGAGGCTTAGCTGTCCAGCGGCACGCGCCACGAGAATCACTAGTTATTATCATATTAAACGAAAAAACGAACAGGTTATTGCCGGGACCGATAAAGAAAGTTGCGATGCGGGTTTGTAACGGGTCATGTAGCTTTCGGACACGTTGTTCCGGTCCAAGAGAATGATAGCACAATGGGGAGGTCGATAATTTTTCCTGTGGAAAAGTTGAACTTTTCCAGCGAGATGGAGCGTAACGATCTATCTTTAGACAACGGAAGTAGGAAACAGGAAGAGTTTGTCGATAGCATTGCGTCGCGCTGGATCCGTGTTGTTTGCCGAAAGGCTGTAGCAACTGCTAAGCCGAATAGCAAGAATCGACGAATTCCTCCTCTATAATTCTGATACGGAAAAATGGGTGTCGTCTACAAATTTTTGCCACAATAGACGAGAAAAGACGACTCGTATCACTCGCGAAGATTTTTATTGTCGAAACTATACCGCTTCTCAAGTTTCTTTTAGAAACTTCTGGGTTTATGAGCTTGTTTATGACTACATGGCAGACCATTCTTCGAGATAAGGAACCAGATAAATCACAGGCTTATTCTTGTTCTTGAACTCTTAAATTTTATATTTAGGCAATTAATACAATCATATCTTATGTGTGTATTAATTTTTAATATTATGTATAATGTATGTACACGATGCATAGAAATCTTGCAAAATTTATTATGAAACGTCACTACAAGCTCACGTTAAAAAGGTATGCAAAGAAGCGTGCAACTTGGGCCAATATGAAAATAGTTTTAAAGGGCGTGCCAATATTTTTTTTTACTCACAGTAGTAATGATGAATAATGGCCATATATATCTTACTGCCTTTGTCCATTTTCTGTGTAGTTCTTTCGTACGGAATGGAGGCTGTGCCAACGAACAGCACCGTATTGAACAACACTGTTGTAGCGGAAGCTTGCGGTGCCAACTTCTGTGGTGCGACGTCCGACGCCAGTGACAGCCCGAAATTAGAACGGCCTCCAGACGAAAGGATCTACCTAATTTCCGGCATCTACCTGTGCTGCATGATAGTGTCCTCTTTAATCGTCGCGTTTGGAGTTGATTCTCTCACGAGGTAACGAAACGCGTTATACTTTGATGTTTGATTATGTAGTTTACAAAGTTTGTACCAGAATGAAAAGGATCGTATTTTTAATTTATATAGACAATTATTGATGACACGCAGATAAAATATAGAATTATATTTTTTCTGATCATTGAAAAATCGCGTTTCAAATTATTGTGTTTTTAATAAATATGAAGTTAATAAATGGAATTGATCGATGGAGNAATATTTTTTTTTTACTCACAGTAGTAATGATGAATAATGGCCATATATATCTTACTGCCTTTGTCCATTTTCTGTGTAGTTCTTTCGTACGGAATGGAGGCTGTGCCAACGAACAGCACCGTATTGAACAACACTGTTGTAGCGGAAGCTTGCGGTGCCAACTTCTGTGGTGCGACGTCCGACGCCAGTGACAGCCCGAAATTAGAACGGCCTCCAGACGAAAGGATCTACCTAATTTCCGGCATCTACCTGTGCTGCATGATAGTGTCCTCTTTAATCGTCGCGTTTGGAGTTGATTCTCTCACGAGGTAACGAAACGCGTTATACTTTGATGTTTGATTATGTAGTTTACAAAGTTTGTACCAGAATGAAAAGGATCGTATTTTTAATTTATATAGACAATTATTGATGACACGCAGATAAAATATAGAATTATATTTTTTATGATCATTGAAAATTCGCGTTTCAAATTTCCGTTCCATCAAATTATTGCGTTTTTAATAAATATGAAGTTAATAAATAGAATTGATCGATGGATACAAACCGTTCATATTTTTCAGAAATTTTAAGAGTCGTAATTTTTGGAGTTTTCAAATAACTAAATTTACAATCTTTATAAATTGTCATACTACCAGGAAATGTAATATATTTTTAAATTTCACACATTTTCGCATTGTGAAAACAGTATCTATAAATCGTTGAAATAGCAGATTTACAAGTTTACAGGTTTTCAAATTGTCAAAATCTTATTTAAAGGTATTGCACGTCCTAAAAATGTGCCAAAAAATTTATCGTTATATTACGAGGCATAGTAACTTACTGGTTTTAAGAGCATTTTCAGCATCGATTTTTCATTTCCTTTAAAATTATCTTGAATCTCTATAAAACAGTTAAAAATGAAAGAGGATATTCGGGTGTCCCACTCGTGTTATAAACGTCATTTTCATCCAAAAAAATCGATGTATTTACCGTATTATTAAGTTTCCATTAGCCGCGTATTGATAATTGACCAATTTATCCGTCACAGTTACGGTGTAACCGTGCGTATTTGCCATTAATTGTCCCTAAAATTCGACGTAGTTACGGATGTATCAAAATTGTTTGAAATATTTCGGGATTGTTTTTGCCACCGATGCAAAATGCATTGTTTCAGGCATCATAAATCGTTCGTCTATCGAGGNATTTGCCATTAATTGTCCCTAAAATTCGACGTAGTTACGGATGTATCAAATTTGTTTGAAATATTTCGGGATTGTTTTTGCCACCGATGCAAAATGCATTGCTTCAGGCATCATAAATCGTTCGTCCATCGAGGCACGTGTATTNGTATTGATAATTGACCAATTTATCCGTCACAGTTACGGTGTAACCGTGCGTATTTGCCATTAATTGTCCCTAAAATTCGACGTAGTTACGGATGTATCAAATTTGTTTGAAATATTTCGGGATTGTTTTTGCCACCGATGCAAAATGCATTGCTTCAGGCATCATAAATCGTTCGTCCATCGAGGCACGTGTATTCACGAATTTAGAATTGATGGCGCATTAACCACGCCAGAATAACAACATTGTTTCCGTTTAAAGAAATACGAGTGACAACTCTGTCGATTAATCTGAACGAAAACTTTCACTACAATGAAATCTTTTAAAATCCACGTTATGCGAATTTATTATACTAACACGTTATTGTTGGTTCTCAATCAATTAGTAATACATCCTAATCTGATGTGTAATAAATCAAGATTAAGAGAGAACGTATAAACGGTGGAGACTGTCATATTATTCATATTTATCACGTGTATCGATTTGTACATTTATTGTTTAATTAACTGATAAAATAATTTGACTTATTCAATAGAATAATTTACTTCACCCTTTTAAAGTATTTATTGTTTCATTAATAATTTTCCATCCTCAAAACGTTTCACAATTTATTTATTTTATTGTATTTTATTATACCTTGATTATTTATGTAATTCATTTAAGAATCGTTATTTCTCATTTATAATAAATTTTGTTAATAATTGAATATGTAAAAGTACAAATTCTGCGATCAATATGTTCACAGGTACGACAGAGGTAGATCAGGATCAGCGACCGGACAATCAGGATGCAAGTTACTGGCTGTGACATTGAACTTGTTAAAAGAAAAGAATCAAATTCTTATTCTGCCTATGATCATATTCATCGGAGCAGAACAAGCATTTTTATTCGCTGATTATAACGCAGTAAATATATTTCCAAATATACATACATTTTTATTATTTTATTGTTTTATTTATAAACCATTTATTTCAGTCTTTCGTCTCCTGTGCGTGGGGGATTAGTAACATCGGTTACGTGATGATTTGTTTTGGTGTCACGAATGCTATAGCCGCGTTGGGCACCGGATCCATCATGAAACTGACAGGCAGAAGAGCTCTAATGTCATTCGCTTTTGTTCTTCATTTAACAGTTTTAATCTTCCTATTGCGTTGGAAGCCTACACCCGACCAAAGGTCAATATTCTTTTTTATGTCCGGGTTATGGGGCCTCTGCGACGCTATGTGGTTGGTACAAGTAAACGGTAAGGATTTCAAAGATAAAATTTAATTCAAAATTGAGCTTTCTTTATCTACTGTCGAAGTTCTCCATGTTATCTGCTGATGAAACTATTCGCAGTTTGATTTGCAATAATATCGATTAACATCAAGGTAAAATCCTAGCTTAGTAGCTGATAGTACGGTTGCAGCTCGACTGTTGGAAACTTGGGTCTCTTACCCTCTTCACTATATTATAATTTTATTCTTTCTCAGGACTCTAATATATTACAATCATAGTACTTTAATTTCAGTCGTACTCCTTGTAATCAATAAGATAATGAAAGATTTCTCATATAAAGACAAAATCGTAATGAAGCTCATAAATTCGTGAACCAAAGTTCATTCATTGCATCTTTAATTTTCAGCTCTGTCGGGATTATTATTCCCTGGGAAAGAGGAGGCTGCATTCTCGAACTTCCGATTATGGGAGTCAACGGGATCCGTGATCACGTATGCCTACAGTCCTTACCTATGCACGCGGACGAAGCTTTATTTCCTGATCGGAATCATGTGCCTCGGTATTGTTGGTTACGGTGTAATTGAGTGTACTCAGAAGGTTGAGAGGTCGGGTCCAGAGTCAAAACCAGATTTCGAATTGGTAGCGAACGTTGACACAAATAACACGACGAAACTGTAAGACGTACGCAAAAATAAACTTACTAAAGACAAAAATGCTTGTTTTTACTTTGCACGATATAATGAATACTGAACTCATTATTTTCAAATTTCCCTTGCATTCGTTTTGATTCAGAAGAAAGTTCGAACTCGTAGTTTTTTTAGGCGATGATTTATTTTATGCAATTAAAAGGAAAGAGGATGAAGAATCAAGAGAAAAGTAAAATATTTCGACTTGATGTTATGTCGGATTATTCAAAAACGCTCGACATGGGATTTTCGTGTAAAATAATGTTATAATTATGGCATACATTTAATGTATTATGTATATATATATATAATATATATAGAAAATCATACACAAATCAGGTCGGCATATAATATATAAAAAATTATATGTACAAGAAAAAATATCGATTGGAGGCGCAGTCAGGACCTTGAAGGTACGATCTTTGTGTGATTTGTACCACAATATATGTTTTTATTTTATTCTTGTGGACACCTACTAGATTTTACACAGATAGTTCGCTTAACCACTAAAGATTCTTTTCTCCGTATTCTCTCGTCGTGGTTTCCATTTTTTTTTTGCTTCGTTTTCATCTTTAAATACGTAGTTTAATGTTACATCGTGTGTGTCTAGGTGCTAACATTCAAGCTATAGCTACGACTGCTTAATTTAATTGTATACTTAATGTGCTTAATTTCCTTTTTCACTGTACGCGCGTGTCTCGTGTGTATATGTGTATGTAACGTATCGCGTGTCTGTAAATACGAACTGTAACGTATCGTTATACGCCTGTATGCCTGTACGTGTGCTTATGTATGTCAACGCGTTTTCATTTCCCACAGCGTGTTCCGTATGCTCGTCGTCTTATTGTGCTACCATGATCAATTGTCTCCCGTCGTTTAACTTTCAAACACGATGATATATTACAAGATTATTTTCCGCTCAACCGATGGTGGATCGAATCTAGTAGCGAATTCATTGGATCTCGCTTCCGGTACGAATAATTAAGCCAATCGCGACGCGGAATCAATTGATCTTGCATCCCTCGTCTCTCATTAGCGGCGTTCAATTGCTGATTGTTAATTGTGAATCGTGTGCTAGCTTAACCCTCATTTATGTACAATTCAAGTTTTGCAGTTCAGTTATATACTTTATAAAACGTAGTAGGAACTTTGGTTTCGCTGGGCAATGTTTCAAGAGCAGTTTCCTCTTTCGTTCGCACGAACTTTTGTTATTCTTTTGTTCCTCAACCTATTCACCCCCTCAATTCGTCTTTGACAATCTAATGCTTCCGCCTTGTGTTCTAATTTGGCAACGAGACATCGTTAATTCTATTTTGTTCAGCTGCGATTAGCGTACATTTTGCATAAATTTTCTCTTTGCCACACTTTTTTTGGGTTCAGCCAGAAAGTAAAAATTCGGACGGAAACTGCTATAAAACATTCGCCCGTGGATCTATCTTCCTTAGAAATATGACACTCACGAATACAGTTCACGTATTTTTTTTCTTTAATACTCATGTTTATAATTCCGTAGTGACCTATTGAATATATCAATTTTTTTTACGAAGAAAATACACATGATTCGTAAACTTCTTTTGTCTTTCTCTCTCGTCAGTAGTATTTTTTCTCGTTCACACTCTCCCTCACTCTCTCGTCTGTATCGTTTTTTCTTCATGTATTCTCTCGTCAACATCCATTATGCCACTCTCCCCCATTTTCCCCTTTTTCTAACCTCGTATAACAAAATTTAATAACCGGAATATCTCTGTACAAACATTTTAATTCGTCACTCTCTCTTTCTTTGTTATCCCCACTCCTGCCTCGCTCCTTCGTTAAAAGGAACAACACGCACACCCCCAATCTTTACCCCGATCAAAATTTTGAATTTTGAATCCTCCCCTTTTTACACTCTACCCTCTACACCCTACGCCGTCCCGTATACTACAGTTCCCTGTCTCTTTCACCCTACCATTCCATTTCTATTTCCTCGTCCTGCCCTTCGCTTTCCGTGTCTCCATCTCTCTTCCCCTCCACCTCGTCTCTGTGTTTCGTTTTAGGAACAGATCGTTTTGCTCGTATTTTTAATTGTATCCTAGAGAGTAAAATATACCTTAAACGTAACGCGATTTATCCATAGAAATTTATTTCACCTCCCGTCTCCGCTTTGTTTTGTATCCCATTATTTTTCTTCGTTTTTCTATTTATCCATAACGTGTAAATTTGCTTTTCCGTCTAGTCTATTAAATCGTCGTTCGGTCGTCGTCGTTCGTACTGGTCGCAGTCATCGTCGTTATAGCCATTTCATAGCTATATCACGATTATTTTTAGATAGTTACAATATTACAGTCTCTAGGTGTTCCTTTTAAATATGTACACACGCTCCTAGCTACGCTCCTTCCAAGGATCTTGCGATTTTAATAATTAATCGTACTGAGTTAACCCATACAACGGCAGGGTAAATGTGTGTGTGTGCGTGCGCGTGTTTGCATGGACATATGCACGTGTGTTTGTATTCGTGGTATCGTTTCCTCCTCCTGTTCCTGGACGCGCAGACGCGCGCGCGCGCGTGTGTGTGTGTATGGCTGTGTGTATGANTAATGTATCTATGCATGCAAATACATTTTTGTTAAAACGGTCTGAACGCAAGTTGCGTATTTAATAATAACAATTATTACAGTTTATATAATTATTATATTATTATAATTATAATTATTATTATCATTATTATCATAAGNAAGGTACGTCATGCATTTTCCTTTTAATTACACTCGAGCTGAAAGATATTAAGAAATCGTGTCGTACATCGTACCATTATCTTGGGATGTGGGTTTAGTTTCGCCTACAGTATCGTTTATTACGGCAAGGAAGGAAAAATCGTCGGAATAGTTAATAAACTGTCTACCGCGCGTCCGGTCTTCTACATACGTAACTCTGCGATACCTTTTGTTTAATTATTTATCAAAAAACGATTATATCCTGGCTTCGGCTTAATCAGGTTTAAGACGAAAGAAAGAGAGCCTCTCACCCGAAGCGGAACACATTCCGAAACGTAAACACACTACATTATTATGTATCACTATCGATTAACCGGGGAGTACATGCGATAGTTTTATCCTCACGCAAATGCTCGATATTTAAGCTTCTTGTAATGCGGGTATTATAATTTATTTTATTTTTATTTACCTTCGCTCCCTCCATTCTTTCCTTCTTCCCTCCTATTTTATCCTTTTTTTCATTTCTTTTCCTTTTTTGACCAACGAACCGCTCCTCTGGATGCGTAAACATGAAGATTCGTCCGTGGAAAATTGGAAACCTATGGTCTTTTTCGCGTCCCGTCATCGTCACGGAAATATTCCCCTCGCGCGCGTTTCGATTGCGACGACTAACGTCGCCCGAACGGCGGTCAAAACGACGAAAAATTTGCAACCGAATTGGTGCCCACGTGCACGTTGCATGTTCACGTTATATATACGTATACATGATATATAATGCAATATACAATATGTATGTATATATACATAGGTATATATATGTGTAGCGTATGTTCTGCACGCATTCGTCATCACGTATGTAATTTGTACAGTGTCACCCCTTCATTGGTCGACGTTTATAGTGCTACCCTCTGAAAGTGAACGCGACTCCCTTCGGAATGAAAATGCAAACGCATAAGTTGTCGGACAGCCTGTTGATCGTTTTGTAGGAATCGAGAACAGAAATTGCATCTTTGCTACGTCTGGTTTGTTCAACTTTTTAAATTCAATCTCTGTCGTAAGTAGAAGTGCACACGCGAAATCTCGATTTCCTTTTACGTCTTTTACTCTCTAGCTAAAGGAAGAATTGAGCGTCCTCCGGGGCCAATTCGGTTGCAGATTCCCCGCCATCAGAGATAGGCGGGCGGGAACGCGTAGCGAATATAAATATATCGATACGATTAGCGGCCAAGCGGATCGAACATTTAGGAACGAAAGATGCGTAAATGTTTAATACGTATACTTCTTTATATGGCTGATTACGGACTAGTACTTTTCATTCACGTTTTACTCTGCGGGGAGACGAACAACCTTCAACGCTTCTTTTCGTTTCCGGTTTTTCTTCGTTTTTTTTTTGACAGAATTTTCATCGAAGAGGGCATCAGGAGGATCCTTACGATCGATCGGATAATATACTTTCAAAAAGACGTTATTGCATTAATTTACTCGCTACAAAGTTCCTTCATCAAACTCCATTTCCTTCGCATACGCGCTTTTTTCACTTTTGCCTCATCGTTTTTTTTTTCTTCTTCTTAACTGTTTTGATCGATTTTCTAAATACACGCGTACAAATTTACAGACGAGCACACCCAGAGAACAATATGGTTGAAACATTGTTTTTCTTTTCCGTTATACGAAGCCTGTGATCGAATGATTGTTTCACCGGTAAGAATGTAAAATAAAAGAAGTTGGATAGATGGATCATCGTCATAAACGATAGCGGCTACTGGTACTGTTGAAAACTTGTTCCGTTGCTATTTCCTGTGTGTACAACTGAATATGTATCCCGTTGCGTATGGCATATTATGTGAAAGTGACGGTATTATTGTAGTTACGGTTGTCGTCGCTGTCGATTCTTCTCGTTGCTTCAACTATGTTCCTTCCTGCGTGCTAGAGGGCCAAACGGCTGGCCCGCGTTTTCGTCTATTTAGTTCTCGACGCGGTCTCGCACAACGAACAGTTCAGCCCTTAAAAAAAGGAACGATCTCACGGCGAGCCCGTTCGTTGTGCGAGCGCCGCTTTGTGCTCCGTCTGCTGGCTTTTCAACGACAGACGATTAGCTCGGTAGCTAAAAGCTTTCTCGATCGTTACATTGAACTAGCATTTATCTGTGCGATTACTTAAAGGAATTAGGTATCGTACTTAGCCTAGCTTTTCACGAGCCGAGATACGACTTGATAATTGTTATTTGATTTACGCCTTATCGTGTTACCGTCCCGCGACAAACGACACCTCAATCCGATCTAATCGAATAAATTTCTTTTTTTGTATCGTTTTTTGTCTTCTCCTTCAAGAGCCGCGGCCCGTTTATCAGATACCAATAAACTACCGCGCTGACCGTCGCTTCATCCCGTCTCTTCCCTTGCTTAACGACTTAATAAATTATTGGATAAGACGATGTAGTTAAGGCAATTATCAAAGTCAAACGCTCGACTCCTGTACATCACATTAGTCGTAGAGTAAAACTATTTACAGATATATAGGTCTCGTATACGCCTGCAATCACAATGATCTTTACATCGTGCGCGCCGAGCGTACGCGCGCGGGGAGATTCGCGGGGCGCGCGAATCCCCCGCCCGAAACTCTTTTCCTCGAACGCGCTGATTTGTCGGAAGTGTATATAATGTTTTATTTAACGCGACGCACTGTGTGAGATTCGGCGATCCCTTATGTTCATTCGTGTTCTGAATCGAGACTCGTGATTCATCGATTTGTCGCCGGATCTTCTTGGAGGCCGCCGTCCGAATCTCGTACGATGCGACGTAAACTCGAGTCCTTAAAGCTTCGTTTTTTCATTCTAGTTCACTGAATTGAATTATCGTTCCGATACGCAGTATTCGATCTCGGCCAACCACTTTTACCCACTGTTCTTCAGTTTCAAGTTCTTCAAGAATTGCCTCCTGTTGCAGAACCAAATCCTGATCACCTCGCGGTCGTAGCCAAGGCTTTGCGCTAAATCCGAAATTTCTTTACCTGAAACACACCGCAGACAAGAACGTTTAATTCGATCCAAAGCCTCTTTAATAATCCCTAACGTACTACATAAATAAATATTCTGAAAACGGAGAAAATAACTATACAGATTGTCTATTAGGTATTACATATCAGGAATGGTATTAAAAACTATTGTATGAAAATGAGAACTCACTATTAGGATGAGTTTTCTTCACGAAATAATTTTTTAAAAATTCTACAGCCTGCGGGGTGAACGATGTTCGCCGCTTTCGTTTCTTGCTAGTTTCGAGCCCAAAATCCGTTAACTGGTGCAGTCCGCTTTTGTGCCTGAAACCAAATACACCGTCATTACTTCTATTTTATGAAAAACAAAGAAAACATTTCGTCTTACAATTAAGTTGTACCAATGAATAGCTTGTCAATGTCCTGCCAATTAAACTATAATCTTGAAAAGAACGGAACGAGAATACGCGGAAAGAAGAGAACAAGTGAGAGTAAAGAAAGTCCACGACTTCGTTAGGAGAACTGAATTCTCATCCCGCATCAGTGCAAACACTCCGATCGAGCTCTCTAATCAAATATTAAAACAAAACAGGAGCGGGTCGGTCGTGTGTTAACTCGGCAAACTTTTCTCTACTACGTCAAAGCGAGTTCCGTGAAACCGGAAGTAGCATCGTAAACAGACTGGAGTTGCTCGTGGGATCACACATTCGCTGATCTCTTCGTCGTCTTTTCATTAAACAGCGGGAAAAAAGAGGCGGCGGCGTAAAATGAAGCGCGCGATGAGGCGGGCGGCGAAAGGCGAGAGGAGCGCGAGCACGAGGAAACAGAAGCAGCGTTTTGCGAGGCCATTCATCCCTCTGACTGATTGGTCGCGGGTCCCCAGCCGACGAACTTTTCCGAATGAAACGGACGGCGAGGGCATCGCGACGTCGAGAGTCGCGCAAATGAAATTAGCGATCGAAGCGTCGCTTCGAATAAAAAAACCTGGTAACCGTAAACAGGAGAAGTTCCGTTGGGAATCGCGGCTAAACGAGCCGAACGCCCCGCCGCGCCGCGCCGCGTTGTTGCGAGAAAAGGTGAGAAACCGGGGGTGAGCGTGGACGGGAGAGAGCGCGTCCCGGCGCGCACGGGTACACAACAACAAGGGGAGAGCCGGGTCCGTTCGTAGGTGGACGTCGCTGTGAAATTTATGTTTTTAATTTAACTCCGTATGACCAACTGTCGGGCCGTGGCGAGAAAAAAGTGCAGGCCGAGCCATTAGCATCGCGCGGTGATATTTCGTCGAATCCGCGAAAACAATATGCTAATGGAGAAGCTGGCGAGCGCGAAGGACCGATACTTCGAAAGCATTCCCAAACCCCAGGGTCGGGGGAACGGGCTGACGAACGATGGGGAGGAAAATCGAAAAGGGTGGCGATCGCTGCCCTCGCGTCCTCTCGTTTTTCCGTTCCGCTAATAAAGAAAAATTGATCGATCATTTTAGACGCCGACGCGTTAATTTGACTCACTCTTCAGGCCTCGTTTCATATAATTTTAATAAAAGCAACTATCGTTTCAAAGGTTGCATTTTTTCTTGCATTTTCCAAGTACCATATAACAGCTTTATCTCGTGTGAGATGGAATATTTTCAAGCAAATAGAATATCTTGAAACAATAATTGTTTATTTCATCTACATTTTCCATTTGAGAATGTATTCAAACTTATTGTGAAAGCTGGAATAAATTTTCTCTGATAGAAGCGACGAGGTTGATAAAATAGCTTCTGAAAATATTTAATAAATTACTCGTTTGTTTAAGCAAAATATTTAATATAATTGAAAGCTGAGTAATGAAACAATTTGGGAAATTGTTGCTTGTTGGTATTTTCTGAGCTAAATGCAATACCATCTGCAGTTCGAATCTAATCATTCTGCTAACATATTTAAATTAGGTTAATTTATCAGGAATTCGGAATAGTAATTTCTTAGACGCTTCTGGGTGACATCAAACGTTATTAAATCGGCGAGCGTAGAGTTTCAATAATGATTTACGAGGTGAAAATGTCTATCGTGGACTTAATTAGCGATGAGAATCGGGAGGATAATTAATTTGATATGAGCAAGCTTTCATATACCAGCTCCTCCTATGTTTATCGCCGCCATGACGATATGCGATTCAAATTAAACGTATGGTAATTACATTTTTCTTACAAAACAGTTTTATTTTTAGCGCCGCGCGGTTTATTGATTGCATTTGTATAATTGGCATGGCTGCCTGATGAAGCCTTGAGCCGAGACTGTTCTGTAAAATGGGTCCTGCATTCGCCGTAACCCGAATCTATTCATTAAAAAAGTATGGAAATTCGGCGAATAAAATTGAAGCTAACATCGCGTTTCATACGTTACAAATGTAGCAATTTAATAAATTAATGTATCTATGCATGCAAATACATTTTTGTTAAAACGGTCTGAACGCAAGTTGTGTATTTAATAATAACAATTATTAATTACATTAATAATAACAGTTTATATAATTATTATATTATTATAATTATAATTATTATTATCATTATTATCATAAATGATTAAGGTCTTAATAAATTCGATAATCGGAAACACGCCTGGCGAGTTAAAGCCGAGCGTTTAAAGCGCTTGCAAATATCGTAATTGTTTCTGCTCGGTCGATTTATCACCACTTTCAATGATCTTAATAAACCCTTTCATCGTACAAAAGGAACGTTATTACCGTGGCCGTGTATCGCGGATGAGAAAAGCTGACCGAGGCGAAAGGAGGGGAAACGCACTGAAGGGGAACGAGGAGTGAGAACGGCAAAGAGAGTAAAAGGAGGAGAGCGCGCGCGAGAGAGAGAGAACGTGAAATCAAATCGCGTCGAGGGTTGACTCGAGCACGTATTCCCAGCCGCGCAGGTGAGAAGCCAAACGAACAAAGAGAAAGAGGGTTAAACGGGCTATAACGACGGATAAGGACACGGCTAAATGCGTCGGCGAGGTATAATCCGCGAGGGCGAGAGAACGCGAAGCGAGAATTAAACGTTGTCGCCGCGCCATAAAAAAGAGGAGGGAGGGTGAGAAAAAAAGGAGAGAGACGAGGAAACCTTCACCGAAGCTTGGCGGACGCGTCGCACCGCGCCGAGACAATAAGTACCGCACGGTAGCGGCAGCGTCGCGTCGCGTTTTTAAAAATATGAATCACGAGAAGCGTGCGCGCGCTATATCGAACATGCTGAAAGCGTGCTTAGTCACCCCGAGCCCGAGCCCGCGCGCTCGGTACCCGCGTCTCCTCTAAATCCGTCGCCAGGATCGCGGGAATAAATCAGCTAATCGAATATTTATTAGAAACTCCTTACAGCTGGCATTAAACGAGCCCACCTAAATCTCATCAGAGTTACACGCGCGTGTGTACGTGTACGTGCACGCCGCACACAGCCGGGCGAAGATCAACAGGAATGCTACCGGTGCGAAACGGAGGTCCAGAAACGTATCGGAACGGTGCGACGGAGGCTGGGAATGATAGAACGAAACGGAGAACGGAAACCAGTAATGCAACGAACGAAGAGGTGAATAGAAGGAGGAGGAGAAGGAAGGAGCACCGGCGTGGGTGTACCTCGTGGAGTCGCGAGTATTACGTGACCATGTAAGTGTGCAGGCAGAAGCGTGTGATTGAGGGAGAGAGGAGAACCGAAGGAAAAGAAGGTGGAGAAGAAACGACAGGAATCGGGGATAAGAGAGTCAAGGCGGAGAAGGAGGAGATAGGGAGAACGTGGGGACGGGAAACGGCTAGAGAGAGACGGAGAGAGAGTTGGCAGACGGGAGGGGTACATCAGAAACCTGATTTTAATTAGTCCACAGTTTAATTACTCGGCAGATAAATCGTGCACGTGCACCGCATAAACTAGCCGCTTTCATTTTTCCCGGACGCGGCCGCTCGCAGCACGGCCGCGCTTACTTCTACGCCGCGAGAATGCGGGATGGGTCATTGTTGCTCGATCGAGCTGCGCGCGTAGAGAGAGAGAAACGAGCACACTTTAAACCGTCATCGAATCCGCTGGATAATGGTCGGCGGAATTAACAGGCTGACGAATCCGACTGCTCCATAATCCATTCCGCGTCCAGTTTCCCTCGCGGGTCCAAATGAATTCCTTTGTAATCAAACTTCTAGCTAGCCGGCTGAACTTGTTTTTAAGAACCAGAACTTGTCTCGAAGGATACCAGGGTTCAAGTCGACTAAAACTCGTCGCTTTCATACGTTAGAATTACCAGACAATGGTGTGAGTTCTTATGACAAATATCTTTTGAAATCTAAACTAGTTATGAGGAAGAGAGTACGATTAAGCGCCGATGGAGCGCATCAGAAATTCTTGTTAATAAAAGAGAAATAGTCACGGAACAGCAAACGTTTTATGAGCTCCCTGAGATAAAAATTGAAATACAAGTTCTTTTAATCCTTGATCGAGGATTAATTCCTACTTCTTAACAATGAGTTTGATGTTTCTAGCCAATGGCATTTCTATTCGCGTTAACGGTAGTTAGAAGACTTTCGCTTTTCGTTGAAATGCGTGTACGTGTACAGGTACGTATACACGTAATCAAGGAACGAATCATTAAACGGGGAAAAGCGAGTTCCGGGTCAATAACACCAGGATGATTCCGCGGTGTATCGTCAGCGGGAAGGTGTTAATACACAGTCAACAAATCATTTTGTTCGTTTTGGGGAAAATCTGTTGATGCTACACCGCGGGAATGCGGAATGGGTCATTGTTGCCGGTTCGCGCGCGGAAAGAGAAATGACCGCGTGCTCTTGTCATCGAATCATCCGGTTCATGGTCGAGATACACACCGCCCGGGCGTGTGCGCGTATCGATGTACCGTACCATCTAGTACGAGTACGTACCACGTGTACGTGTGTTTTGTAACACGTGCCACCGTTCGCAGTTACACGTATATGCGTATGGTATATGTTATTTTTTGCATATATGTAGTCACGTATATTTTCCGCGAGTTTGCCGACAATAAAACGGCACCGCGGTGAAACCGAAACCATAAATCGTGTTAGGCGCTGTCGGATAAAATCTGCGCGATCGCTACTTAGTCCGCAGTTCCAATTAAACGAAGCTAGTTCGTTAATCGAATACAAATTTTAATGGAGAAATCGGGTAAGAAACAAATTTATGTACAAATAAATCCGAATCTCTAGCGATATCTCTGTGTTAGAATTCTTTCCTAGTATTATTGCCAATAACTGAACATGAAAGCGGTGGTTCAAAAGAAGCAATAGTACTGTTCAACAAGACATACTTTACATGAAACAAAACTCTTTTTTTTTTCTTTTTCAAACTACTCCATGCAGATCAAAAATTCTTTCAATATGCAAGTGAAACGTCTCGTTCCTTATTAAACTGATCACATCGAGAACGGAGAAAGAATTGAACTTTGGTGCTAATTAGAAATCCTGATGTAACGTTCGAAGAAAATCGTTCATCGGCGCGTGCGTGTGGATGCGTCGATGAGCAGCGGCAAATCCGATCCTCGAAGGAGGGAAGTCGATAGGCGACTTCTTCCATGACATGAATAAAACCGGCAGCAGAAATGCATTCTACCTGTAGCGGCTTCGAGGCTCGATGCCGCGTGCGCGCATTAACGGATTCCCCTCATTCTAATTAACATTCCGCGTATTTATTAGACGCGGATCCGCAATTAATCAGCTGGATTCAATTAGCGAATTACCAATTAGCACGCACGCGTTCACACGCTCTCGGACACCGCTCGAGACCCCGTTAAGTTGGACGATCGCGGGATAATCGCGCGCCGTGTTTGCGCGCCGCGATACGTCGTTAAAACGGCGATTTCGAATTTGGCAACAGCACATTCCACGGTGTATTGAATAAAAAGAGCTAAAATAGCGGCTATTTATTAATTTACTGTTATTCATTCGAACACGTTCGTTCCATTAGATAAGTCGTTTTGAAATATGAAAGGAAATCTATACTACCCAGACGTGATAAATTATAAAAGAACTTGTTCTAAGAAAAGCCAAGAAATAATTCTTTATAAGAGACCTAATAGTCTTGTTTGTACACAGAAGGCGGATATATTAATCGCTGAATAAGTCGAAATTATAGGAATTGAAGATTGCGGAATTGACTCACCTCTCTTCAGCCTCTTTCATCCACCTCTCAAGGACCGGTTTTATCTTTTGCGCGCTCTTTGGCGTGATGTCCAACTTTTCGAATCTAGAGCCAACAACAAGTTATCATTCGCGTTCCCCGATCGCCGCGTCGTGTAGGGGATCAAACTTATAAAAAATAAATAGGAGATCGCAATTTTCACGTCAAAGACGTAAAGACAGTGTTGATAAACGAGAGCATCGTGTCGTTACACACTGAATTTACAAATTTCTCTTTGAATATCGAAATTTATTCAGCGAAATTCTCTTTGCGTCTTTGTTCGACTAAAGGAGCACTAAGAGGCATGCATTGACTCAAAAAACAGGACATTGACAATGCGTGCATGCTTAAAGGTTTTGGTGATGCCGTGTATGATGTTGCCAACGCGCTTCGAGAGCCACTGTTCTTGTCCGAGATTAGCGCAAGTCGAATGACCAAAAACTAAGCCGGTCGTTTTCTTCTTTTTTCTCTCTCTCAAAAAAAAAAGAATAAAAAAATAGATGGAAGACGAAGATCGTTTGAAAGAAACGGACTCTCGTCGACGGACGTCGATCTCCGCGACTTCGTGACGCGCGTTCGCACACGCGTTGGCGACATCATGCCCAAGTTTGCCAATGCCCTGGCTCGGAGAAATCGTTAAACTTTCAGAAGTGCTCCTTTCGCATTTTACTTGTTTTTCACTTTATTGCCAGAAACGGAGTTAGAAAATTAGTAACAGTGCAGCTATACCCAAATATGCCCCACGATACGTTTGGAAGCTATTACAAACAATTTTTGGAAAACACTACTCGTTGTATTCGTCATCGTTTCGTTGAACGATATGAGGGAGACATTTGGACGAAACAGAAGAAAGTCGAGGACGAGAACGCTCTCCCTAATCGATGTCGACTATGAAGTAAATCAACCTAAAGTTTCGTCGAAAATCAATATTGATTCGTGTACGGTTTCGAATGAACACGACGACGGTGCCAATATACGGATTCGCATGCTTGGGTATAACTGCTATGCTCTCCATAGGGTTCGACAAAGTTTTAGATTTTTAGGTAAATTAAGTAGCATATGAGGGGTGAACGTACGTAGCTTGCTGCTGAGAGGCAATCTGCGAGGCAGCGTACATCTGGGTAGCCAGGGCACTGGGGAACAATCACCAATGCTTAAATTAGTCGTTACGATAACAATGCTAGGATGTAGAAACGTAGTTTCTACTTGCCACCAGCATTACCACGGTGGTTCCTTCCCGATCGCTTTTTGACAACGTGAAAATCTCGCCAAGAGATAGCAGAGAACATCTTCAATTCCCCGGATCGTAAATACAAACAGAACAAGTGACGAAGTATTCTTAGGAACCACCGTGGCAAATTATATATATGTACATTTTCGATCAAGTGACGATTCAAATTGAACGACTATTTCTCAGAATCTCCGTACACAATCGAAGGGCACTGAACCATGATCGAGGTAAAAGAATGTGAATACTGTTATGAAAATGCTATGTCCAAAATGAATTGATCACTTGGAACAAGTTTCGAATTGAAGATACTGCCACGCTCGTAAGAAACTGAGCGAGAGCTCACGTTTATTTATTTATTTACCGTGTCTTTCCTTCCTCTCTTTTAACGATTCGTAGAATTGACAGAAAAAGTCGATGGGATAAATGAAAGCAATAATAAGATTTTCGTAGACCGATCGAATAATAACCAATTTAATTTGGACATATAGCAGAGTAAAAGATATTCCTCAATTCTTCTCTAAACGGCGCAAAGTATGACTATCATTCAGATTGAACGCTTTAAAGATCATTGAAAAATGTCTTGTTAAACCGTCAGTCCCTCTATTCCTGGCCATTTCCAGTGACCTGGCACACTGTTGTATCGTAGCCTATTGTCGTTTTCTCTCACTTCTTTGTCTCATCAGCGACGTCCATTTAGCAGTTCGCGAGAGCGAAAGAGCGAGTATAGAACAAAATAAAAGGAGAAAAAAAGGAAGTGGAAACACGGGGAACACTCACCTGCATATGGCACTTTGGCTGTAAGCTGGCCCCTCGGTCACGCTCAGGGCCTGTCCCACCTGGGTCTGCGTGAGACCCAGCGACAATCTACGGAACTTAAACACCTTCGCAAACTCCTTGATCTCGTCCAGGTTCACCCCGTCGATTACGTTGTTCGTGGCCTCGTTGATAGTCGGCTGATCTGTGGGTTATTAAACATTTCGCTCTTCCGGTCTTTATAAGAATTGGAAAATAAAAAATTATGCAGAATGAATCCATAACAATTTTTATTAACAAACTCAAGAAATAATTGGTTACTTTGACTACGATGTACCCTGCATATACGAGGTTATAATAAAAAAGTCAATGTCTCAATGGAAATAAAAACTGTTTATCGAAGATACAACCTGCAGTTTTTCTACATCTTTTATTATTAAGATGTTAGTTCATGTTGTGCAGTACGCAATTTGAACCTATTTTCCGAGTCGTTTCACCGAGAGGCTACTTAATGACGTTGATCGGCTTCGTTTAAAGCGACTTCAGCTACACCGATTTCTCTCATAAATTTGTCACTTGTATCCCTATATGTATGTGCATCTACAGTATCTACACGTATACGGTAGAAGCCATCGATTCGAACAGTTTCCTAAGCGGCCTAGCTAATAAGCTACAAATCCTTCTCCCATGTTGCGACCCATTGTGTGTTCTTGCAATCATTAATTTCCAATCGAGTTGCACGTCCCTCGAATTGAACAAGAACGCAACACATATGTCCGTGTACTCATTTTACTCCACTTGTCAAATTGTTCAATTTGGAGCAAATATTGGTATCATGAAATGATCAGGCATATTATCCTGACAAATTTTCACTACATCATGTAATTTTAATTAACAATTTTATTAGAATAAAAGTTCAGAGTAAAAACTTCAAGTTTTTTATCGATGCAAACAACGTGAATACCAAGCCTATTCCGCAGAGGAAAGATGGGTTAACAAAGTCACGGAGTTGTCAAGTAATAAGCAACGTGGCACTGGCAATTGAGAATCGTTAGGCTCGATACGACGATAGAACGATTGTTTGAAAGTGTCACACACTGAACAATGATTGTGAATTATTAAAATTGTTGACTGCTGGCTGTTCCGACGTTATATGAACTGTGTACCGGTCTGGGATGTTTATGGCTTCCCAGAAGGCAGCGCGGAACGATCTAATACTATACCGTAATGAGCCCCTGCATTGTACGATATCCCATTAGGATTATGAAGAGCTTTACTAGAGCTATCAACGTTATTATTTAGCGACTTTGACTGTGCGTTAAATGTTGAATCCGCGAGAAGGGAAAGAGGAGATGTAATTCTTGGTAATGAGAAACAATCGTTAAGTCCACAATGTGGGTACAGTTGTGTCAAGACGAATCCGTGTGATCAAATTGTAAGTGAGTGTTCAGAGTTTTTGTAGAATTAAGCATGAATCTTTAGAATTTCTTAGAATTTTCGAGAATAAGATAATCTATAAAAAGAAGATAATCACACCGATCATTGATTAGAAGTGGTTTTCTGAGCTAAATTAGAAAATAGATACAAGTTTTCCTACAATAATGCACACCTTGTTGAACATTTTTCTAACTGTATTTGTTACTATCATAGTCCGGATTTTCTTGATTGGTCTAAGTAATTTGATATTGAAGAGAAATCAGTAATAATATCCGTAATTGGATTATAATTATATTTAATGAAGCTATTAAAAATTCGCTAATTAAAAACTATTAATCCGACGAATGACGATTTCCTTCTTGAACAATTTTCGCTTTGCCCAAATATAGATAGAAGGCAATTACAAGAGTCATACTAAAGATAGATCTGTAGACCCAATTTGCTGAATTCCTGAATCAATTAGTGTCTTACGAATTCTTCGATCATGGAACTATTTTAAACCTTTCTATTCTAGGAACACTTGTACTAAAGAAATGATCTCAATCTTTCCTAAATTTCAACAGGCAATGATAAATTTCATTTGCAAAATAAAGTACAATAATGAAAAAAAAAGGGTGCGAATCTTACTGGGTGAATCGTTCAAATCTTCATCTTCTTTTTTAGGATTGAGCATGCTACTTGGTGAGGCCTTCACACCGGCTCCGCTAGGTCCGTGCGTGGTCGTGATCGTGATTTCCCCGTTGCTGGCCGCCAGTCTATTCAATGCCGAGGCTGCGGACACCACGGACTCGTTCAAAAGCGGCGATTGCTCGGGCATCTCCCTGTGATGTTTCTCTGCGAGCTGCAAAGAACAGACCGGAGGGACGGTATTATAGAGACAGTCGGTAGTAACGGATTAGTAAACTCAATCGGTATTAACGACAATGCTCCATGCTTCTCTTCCACGCCAATTATGCACTTAATAATGAGACCCGGCCTCTCCTTCTTTCGTTCTTGCCTCGTCTCTCTTGGATCAGGACACTTTAGAGTCTAATTAGTGGAAGAAATGCCGCCGCCGCCGCCGCCGCCGCCGCTGCTGCGGAATACTTTCTTAACGAGATTGCTTGCTATCGGGGAATTATTCTGCTTGTTCTGTTGATCCCGCAACGGTTAAGCCCTTTCCACCTTCCGCGAGGACTCCGTATATCGTTCGCGGATTGAGAGCTCGTTTGTATTGTTACCCGTTGCCGGNAGGACACTTTAGAGTCTAATTAGTGGAAGAAATGCCGCCGCCGCCGCCGCCGCTGCTACGGAATACTTTCTTAACGAGATTGCTTGCTATCGGGGAATTATTCTGCTTGTTCTGTTGATCTCGCAACGGTTAAGCCCTTTCCACCTTCCGCGAGGACTCCGTATATCGTTCGCGGATTGAGAGCTCGTTTGTATTGTTACCCGTTGCCGTAGAAATTGTCCGACTGGTTATCGGAGATACCAGATTACGGCGTCGTTATGGACGAAACCGGTACGGGTCGAAATTTTTCCAAGAAGATTTAACCGTGGCCTGATCGACGATAATCGCAAAAAACGAGGAAAATATCGGTACATCGAATAGTCTATCGATGGAAACGAAATGAAGTGAGTGCATTCCTTCGGTTTATACAGATGCGATGGATGTGACTCTATCTATAATTTCGGGCGATCGATCAGAGTGGATTATGAATCTTTTAGGGACACGTATCAGCGGCATCGAGTGTAAATATCCGTCGTTCATTTAAATATGACGCGACGAATTCTTAATAAATGGAATAGGATACGAACATTTTTAATGGAGTGCTGATTGAATAAGTGGCTTCCACAGCTGATTGAATTATCAAAACGTTATTATTAATAGGATTTCGTTCTGCGTAGCAATCGATAATAGTACAAAAATGGAGTGTTTAATACCAGATCACGGTGATGTTGGAGAAAGTTGATATCCAACGAAAATGGAAGCTTGCAATGTAATTGAAATCCTCTACGTTTCCTAACGCATTTGTCTACAACTTTCCCGATAGATAATGTTCTTGAAAATAGCTTTCATTTATGCGCAATGAATGACATTTTCATAGAATTCATATTGTACTTTCCCAAATAAAAACTTAATAAAATCCATGTTCGTATGGTAAAACGTAACAGAATTAAAAGTTATTCAAACTCGCTTCAAGATAGGAAGAGGACTGTAAATAGAGTTCCTAAATGACATTTATTACATTACTGCTTGTCATTTAATGTTGGCAACGAGGAAAGATATAACTTACCATGATCAGTCAATATTTCACACAGAAAGTAGCTAAAAAAAAAGTGAACTATGTACTGGACAGTGTCTACGTACCGGGTAAGGGTTCATGTGAGAGCTGTGTCTGTGGCCGTGTTGTTGTGGCGACGTCGTCAAAAGCGGTTGCTGAGAAGCCTGAGCGGCTTGGACCACCTGCGCCGCTTGCGCCGCCTGCGCCGCCTGCGCTGCCTGCGCTACTTGTGCCTGAGCTTGGGCAGCCTGCGCCGCCTGAAGCAGTTGCTGAGGCTGCATCGCGTTCAGAAGTTGTTGCCCGGCCGAGCTGTTGCTCAGAAGGTGTGGCAAGGCGGCGGGATTTAGCCCTAATCCGGGCGCTAAGCTGGGACTTGTTGGAACTGTCACGTGGAAAGAGAAAACCGTGATCCACTTTGGTACCGTGTTGGAATTTAGGGTCGCGTGATTTTACAACAGATTTTATTAAACATTTTGAAATTCATAGTGGCTACCTTCATGCTTTAACACTTCTGGAACTTGTTTGAAGAAAATGTCAAATCGAGAGTCGCATCACTGATTTCAACGCGTAAATGGTAACTTCTTATTTTTATACTGAGTGTTCACGTTATTTATTATTTACAATTCAAAATAAAAATTAAAAGACTTGCAAATATTAGTTTTTCTTTAAGTGTTACTTACTACTACCTTATAAAACAATGATCATTTTTACCTGTGAAGTCACCATTACTGGTCGGCGTGGTCATCATGTTCTGCGGCTGTGCGATCGACTGAAGGTTCGCCAGGGTCGTAGACACCACCTGGCCGTTGCTCAACGCCAAGTTCACCATCTGATTATTCGTGACGTGGCTCACGGGGATGGTGAGGATAGTTTGCGTAGCGATTCCTATCGTGGATAAGCAGGCAGAGAAGAAGAAAAAAGGGAGTTAATCCCGTGAAGGTAAGACCAGCCCGGGCGGACAAGGCAAAGCTTAATAATTCTATCTTGGGCCTCGTCGCCGTATGAACGTGTCTCGAATCAATAGATACTTCATTTCCATTATGAACGTAGTCCACGCGTCGTTGATCCAGGAAGGGTAGTAAAGTTATCAGAGTCTCATAGAGGGATTATTAGGCAACCCATAGGGCAGGTAACCTCGCAGGCCAGCGTAGTTGGCAAACTATTATCGTCATCTTAATAGTGGGTACAGGTACCGGCGCTGGACTAGGCTGTGAGAAGGACGCCTAATCATACTTAGAATAGTTTCGGGATTACCTCCAGCTCCGCTAATCTGATTACCCTGTACACGCGCTTAATATGATTACTGATCATGAGTACGTACCCGTGTTGGTACCTATAGCTAAGCTAAGCAAATCCCGTATTCCGAACAGCCATAAAAGTTTCACGTTCTGAGGTAAGGTCAACTGACAATCCGATTAACGTTTAGTTCCGCGCTGCGATATTCGACGATAATATTTCGCATTACGGGGAGACCATTTTTTTTTTCATTCCCCCGCGACGCGACGCATCCTCCTCTGCTGTCCTCCTCCCTGCAGTACCGCGCCGCTGATGGAAATGGGTTTTCGACTTTTACGAAATCCTATTTCCATTCTGTTTAAACTATTACGTCTGCTACGTCTCTTCATCGTCCATGCGATTCGACTTAAGTCAAGCGTGTCTGTCGCTCCGTAAAAAGGGTACTAATTAAACCGAGCCAAGCTCCGACTGGAGGGGAGCAAATTATCATCGCGCCGATGATCGTCACGTCGCTTTATGGATAATGTAACGCTCGCGTTTTCTAAGATTAGCAAATCGAGCTGTAAATTACGATCATATCACGGCCCGTGTCTCTTCAAGATTCTCCAATTTCCTAATGAAAATAGCCGGCTCATCCGATAATGTTCAGAAAGCTTATTTTTGAACGATTCTAAAGTGTCCGAGTCCCAATGACCTACTGGTAACGGTGATAAAATATTCACTCACTGTTGCTTTCGATCGTGCTCGGATCGTAAAAGCAGACAGATGTATCTCGTTCAGATTTCATCCGTACCTAATTCTTCGAATTGGCCCAAGAGTTCGGTGCGACGATAAAAAGCATAATGTATATTTAACCACCTTCTATTTTTTCTTCGATCGACTCCCTGAATACGTTAAATCGATTCTTCCCGCGCGAGCTTATCGGAGGACGAGTGTTCTCGGCCGGCGAATCGATCCGTTGGATTCACATAAGCTCTTGGTCGAGTGACTGTTTCTTTGCGTGAAGACGTCGATCAGGAACCAATCGAGCGTTCAATCAGTTACCATCGACTGAGCCGA
>SMSR01016196.1:368929-403058 GCA_019453355.1 Ceratina japonica | reverse complement strand
CGATAAAAAGCATAATGTATATTTAACCACCTTCTATTTTTTCTTCGATCGACTCCCTGAATACGTTAAATCGATTCTTCCCGCGCGAGCTTATCGGAGGACGAGTGTTCTCGGCCGGCGAATCGATCCGTTGGATTCACATAAGCTCTTGGTCGAGTGACTGTTTCTTTGCGTGAAGACGTCGATCAGGAACCAATCGAGCGTTCAATCAGTTACCATCGACTGAGCCGAAAGGCAGTGCAAACATTATTTGCCACCACGTAACTCGTCATCCTACCACGACTGGTCCATATCCAGGAACTTCAATCCACTTAGTCGGACTCGCAAAGTTTCCTACCCCTGCCTCCTCTTGTTTCCAGTCCCTCTGCCGCTGCCTTCCTCGGCGCTCCGCGTCGGCGTCCCTCTCTCTTTCTCTCTCTCTCGCTCTCAATTGCCAGAATAGGAACCCAACTTGGTAGAAACGAAGTTAGCGTGAACCGCAATCGATATAATAGCGGCCGAATCCGCGGAACTGTGATGTCCAGCCAGAGGAGAGAGTATCAGGGCTAGAGTAGGAGGACTGAAACCCGGGACGAAGCGACCAGCGGCGAGGGGGGAGGGCTGGTTATTCGTGGGTCTCGAAAGGGGTAGTGAGACGTTAATTATACATTGAAATTAGTTGCAGAGTTTGCCCTCTGCTTGCCAGGCTAGTCTAGGACCACTAAGTATGGACGATGGGGCGAGCCTTAGTCCGAGCTGGTCAGAGATAGTCGATATTATATTATATTATACACGTATATATAGGTACATCGGCACATCTTGATTGCACAACATTATGCGCCGGCACATCGTGCAGATTTCACGTTGAGACCACTCGGACCTACTCGGACTGATTTATGCCCCGAAATTCGTAGGTACTTAGCGCGACCGGTTATTGTTGAAGGTTTCTTGTTGGTTTACTGATAGCTACCGGATACCCGCTCTCCTCAAGCCCGTTATCTCTTACTATCTTTCTCTTATTTCCTCGACGTTTAATTGCATTCCTCAGGCAAGATTGCAATTAGCCGCGACTTGCGTCTTTTTCAACAGTTCAATTCAGTCTCCCGAACTTAAAAACGTTCGATAATTCGTTTGACAGTTCGAGTTCGAAAAGTGTATTAATTACTATCACAGTTATTTGTTACAGACATCGAAATACCTCGGAGGATTATTGTACTACGTTTATACACGATTCATAATTTTTATAGTTTTTCATGTTGAAATTCTAAACTTGATTTGGTACTTAGAATATTTGATATGCTCAAAGGAGGAAATGGCTGTTCTATTTAGCAGACGGTTCTGTACGACACTGATTCATCCTATGCATCTTATCAATTCCGTATGAATCGCTTGGAGGGTCTTCAATGAATAATCGGTTTACGTGACACGTTCAACGTTTGACGGGCTTAGTTCGAGTAGGAATGAAACTGCAGTAACTGTCTCGAGAACAGTGAAAGAGAAAGAAGCGAACGCGCATGAAGTATGAAGAATAGAAGGTGTACCTTGCGACGTAGGTATAAGAAGTTGAGCCCCTTGAATGCCTTGAACCAATTGACCAGACGTTAGGATGAATTGAGGCATCGCGACCGGTTGCGGCTGAGATAATAGCTGAGGTAATGTTGCCATTGGCGTCGAACTTGGTGGAAGAAGATGCGATCCAGCTGTCGTGCTCGAAGCCGTCGGCACCGTACCACCTAAATATCAAAATTCACGTTCGCTGCATAAACTTTAATTTTTTAACAGTGTAACTTTGCCGCGAGATTAATTTCTTTTTATATTCATCCTATAGTTTCTTATATGCTTTTATCAATCTTGCTATGAACATAAAATAATAATCAAAAGTAGAAACTGGAGTGCTTCGTCATTTTCTACAACGAATTTTCATGTTGATTGCATTTCGCGTAATAAGATTACTAACATAAATAATATGCTTAACAATGTGGTGTGTAATAGTATTAAAATCATTTTATGTATCATTTTATGAAGAAATTGATTTACAGAGTATGGACTTTGAATGGGTGGAAAAATAGTAACGTTCAGTTTGTCAAGTCGCGATGTGCGATGACTGTTCGTATTCCTACCAGAGGAGCTGACAGTAAGATTCAGGGGCGTGTTGATGAGCTGATTGTTAGTCAATCCCGCTGTCATTCCCTGGAGACCCGCGGCCAATGACGCGACTTGCGGTAGACTTTGTAAACTCGCCAGATTTTGAAGATTCTGTAGAGTCACCATACTCGCCACTGGAAGTCGAACAGCAAATTCATTTACTCTGATAAATATATTCCTGGCTTTGTAATGTTAAAACAAAATCTACAAGAAACATTAATCTCTTTTATCAATCGTAAATCTGAGAATTTACTTAATTAGTAGAATCATTAGTTTGTTATACTTGTCATGGAATATAAATTATATATGAAGAAATTTAATTTTTTAATTCATTACTGAGAAACCACAGCAGGAGCGTCTATAACGCAATATGTTCTTATTCTAGTATATAAATCAGTATTAACTTACTCCCATTTAGGTGCGCCACTTTCGCTCGTTTCGCCAGATTCTCAGGGGACGGACTGTTCTTCCGCGCGTTCTTTATCTCCTCCATCATCATCTGATGTTCATGAAGCGAGCCCGTGGTAACTGCTCCCGGCTCAGGACTACCGACACTACTTCTGTCACTTTCCTGTAACAAAAATACGCACCCTTTACATACGCAATTCCAGCTTACATAATCGAAAATTCAAATCGCGCCACTATTTATTTTAAAATAATGTCCACAGCAAACAGGCGCAGAGGGTGGGGAGGGTAGCGTAGCGCCGAAGGGTTAAGCTCGTGTTCGTGTATTTTTTTCCCATTTATCGAACGCCGAAAAAACTCGCGTCGAAAAAAAATATTAATTACAATTGAAGAGACACGCCAATGAAAAACACGGCCGAAGAGTTTTTCGCCGCGGAGCTTTTCAGCGCACTCTGTCAACGACGAAAATGGCGATACTTTATTTCGTTTATTACGCCGCGTTTGAAACCCCGCCCGCATTTGTGCCGTATTGATAACAATTATAAAATATTCGAGCGACGCGACGTCGCTGGGAACAAAGTGCTTTCGACTATATTTGTCGCCACAAATTTCGTGCCCGCCCGCCTTCCGAGCCGCCCTACCAACTTTTTGTCGCCGATGTCGCCGCGCATTCGGTCAACGATCAACGTGCAATGTCAATATTGAATATTTTGCACGTATCGACGAGAGTAGGACAATGTATCAATTAAAATTATTTCTGATATTCACAGGCCAAACCCTAACTTGTGAGAACCTTTCTATCTACGCTGGCAATTAAACATCGAGATATTATCTGATGATGACCAGTTTTTAAACATTCACTTGTAATAACTAGCTTCAAAATTGTCAACCAGTATTTAAATGAGTAAACGAAGCGTATGTAGAAAAACATAATTACATACACATGCATGTCAGGAAATCCTGGTCAGGTAACTCTATTATAAAATATAAACATTTTTCAGTGGCCGCGATTAAATTTACTCCGTTGTAAAATCAGTTCGGTGCATCGGCCCATTCTAACCAGCTTCACACAATATTTACACGGTGACATGGCTTTCCGCCTATTAAAAAAAACGTGAAAAGAGGAAAAAGGTAGTGGAGGGTGGACAAGTCGTACCCTAAACCTCTTTATCATCCTTCATCCCTTTGGCTGATTTTTCTTCTTTCCCCGCTTGCCGAAATCAATCGAACGGGCACGAAAGGGTTTTAGCACGGGCTCACAATCATTCTCGCCAAAATGCTCAATTATACGCGCGTGGTTCGTTAACGTACCGCGCTTTTTATTGCGGCGGCACGTTTAACGTTGGAAATTGATTAATAATCATTCACGGTCCAACTGGCCGACGTTAAAATGCTTCGCTACGAAATAATGGCGGTGGGTAGAAACACAAGCGTCAAACGCGTTCGATAGGTTGCTTAAAAAAAAAAGAACCGGGGGAACAATGAAAACACTCACGTGCACACGCGAATCATCGACGAATAGAAAAATCAGTGAGACGAAGTCACGTCGCGTCGCGCTCGCCCCGATACACCGACTTCGCCGTCGGACAAAGCTGCGTCATATCCTCGGATCGAACGCGCGAATTTATAATACGCGGCCAACGTGGTTCTTTATGAAAACCGCGATTCTTTCGCGATGCGAAGCTCGTTAACGAAATTTACCAGCGGCCCCTCGCGATAATACAATTTCCGATCGTGGCGGAGCGCGAGAACGAGCCGTTGAAAAATTCGTGAGCTCGCTCCGCCGTTTGCGCGCATCGGGATATTATATAAACATAAATAATTCGGGTTGCGCAATTTTTCTATTGTGCAACCGGTGATATTCCAAATTAACGGGGGCCGATGGGAGGGAAAGAGAAATGGAATGAGAAAAAGAAGAGCGAATACAGACGCACACGGTACGGTTCAATCAGCGGCGCGCGCGATATATTGGCAATCAAGCCGGTGAATATTTTTTATACCGCTGCCCAGTGCGATTACAAAGCTGCACAAAGGTCGGCTGCGGATTGTCAATTTTCTTAAAATACCATCGACGCACGTATAATCGTTACGCGAATACGGAACCCGCGAAAGGTGAAGATTGGAATTTGCAATAATTACTCGGCGTATGATCTCGCGTTCTGTTGTCTTTTTAATGGTAACCTGTTACCGATACGAGATCTATTACCCGGGACACTTTTCATCGTTCACAACAATTTTCAACTGTACGTAAAAGTCACGGAATCCGATGTTTAGATAAAACGTAATTTATGTGGAATCCTAATTATCGTGTTTTTCAGGCAAATTACCCTTTCATTATATCTTCCTTAGAACGAGCTGATAATTATAACCAATGTCTAAAAATATTTTTAACCCGTAATCAATATCTATAGTAATAATCGTGATCTGCGATTCAGCCGCGTCCCGAAAAAAATAAAAAGCGAGACGAGCGCGTTGGAAAAACGCGTAAAACGGTAAAGAGAAAAGAGAAAGAGCCGCGTATTAATCATTCGTCCCCATATCCCGGGCGCGTTCGTGCCATGCGATATATGTATAATTCATGCATATTTACTGCGATGCCGGAGGAATAATTAACGAACGGCAGCGCATTAAGGCGCGTCCTGTGTGTACGCGTACGTGCATGTACGGCCGGCTTCTTAGAAAGACAATCTAAATTATAATAAATCGATGGAATACGCGCGCGAGCCCCAATGCTACGCCACCGCGATCTCTCCTGTCCCGCGCCCCGCCGACCCTCTCATTAACTTTCTTAACCCCCTTTCACCCGCCCTTTATCTAGTGTGTCGATGGCTTGCGGTTGTATAAAGCAATGTTACTCGGCCCCTTTGCATAATGGCATGGAAATATGCCGGAACGTGTATCGCCATAGTTGGGATACAGATTAAGCGCGTTAGAGCTTCGACGCCCGGCTAATTCGCGAAAAAGGATTCTACCGACCGGGTGACGAGAGCCATGAATATATTCCCCTTTTTCGGTCGAATCGCGGAAACTTGGCCGGGGACCAAAGAGGAGCACGATTCCAAGAAGGCTGACATGATTATTTTACCGGACGAGTTTGAAGCCGGCCACTTATACGAGGATTTTCGGACACCCCGACGACTCGTTAGCCTTTACCGGGCAGTTATCCGGGAGACGAGACAACTTCCGGGGACGTTTACGAAATTACCTGTGCGGCGACGAACATCCGAGGTTTAGAAAATGACAGCGGGATAAAATATATTGCATCCGATGAATTTCGCTGAAAGTGGGGGCTATCAAACCATTCGAACGGCCCCGCTACCATTTTTCTATATAAAAGGGAGCGAACATCTTTTTTTCCGGGGCGTTGTAATTTCGAATTTTGGTACANTGTGCAACCGGTGATATTCCAAATTAACGGGGGCCGATGGGAGGGAAAGAGAAATGGAATGAGAAAAAGAAGAGCGAATACAGACGCACACGGTACGGTTCAATCAGCGGCGCGCGCGATATATTGGCAATCAAGCCGGTGAATATTTTTTATACCGCTGCCCAGTGCGATTACAAAGCTGCACAAAGGTCGGCTGCGGATTGTCAATTTTCTTAAAATACCATCGACGCACGTATAATCGTTACGCGAATACGGAACCCGCGAAAGGTGAAGATTGGAATTTGCAATAATTACTCGGCGTATGATCTCGCGTTCTGTTGTCTTTTTAATGGTAACCTGTTACCGATACGAGATCTATTACCCGGGACACTTTTCATCGTTCACAACAATTTTCAACTGTACGTAAAAGTCACGGAATCCGATGTTTAGATACAACGTAATTTACGTGGAATCCTAATTATCGTGTTTTTCAGGCAAATTACGCTTAACGTCAACGTGTTAACCCTTTCATTATATCTTTCTTAGAGCGAGCTGATAATTATAATCAATGTCTAAAAATATTTTTAACCCGTAATCAATATCTATAGTAATAATCGTGATCTGCGATTCAGCCGCGTCCCGAAAAAAATAAAAAGCGAGACGAGCGCGTTGGAAAAACGCGTAAAACGGTAAAGAGAAAAGAGAAAGAGCCGCGTATTAATCATTCGTCCCCATATCCCGGGCGCGTTCGTGCCATGCGATATATGTATAATTCATGCATATTTACTGCGATGCCGGAGGAATAATTAACGAACGGCAGCGCATTAAGGCGCGTCCTGTGTGTACGCGTACGTGCATGTACGGCCGGCTTCTTAGAAAGACAATCTAAATTATAATAAATCGATGGAATACGCGCGCGAGCCCCAATGCTACGCCACCGCGATCTCTCCTGTCCCGCGCCCCGCCGACCCTCTCATTAACTTTCTTAACCCCCTTTCACCCGCCCTTTATCTAGTGTGTCGATGGCTTGCGGTTGTATAAAGCAATGTTACTCGGCCCCTTTGCATAATGGCATGGAAATATGCCGGAACGTGTATCGCCATAGTTGGGATACAGATTAAGCGCGTTAGAGCTTCGACGCCCGGCTAATTCGCGAAAAAGGATTCTACCGACCGGGTGACGAGAGCCATGAATAAATTCCCCTTTTTCGGTCGAATCGCGGAAACTTGGCCGGGGACCAAAGAGGAGCACGATTCCAAGAAGGCTGACATGATTATTTTACCGGACGAGTTTGAAGCCGGCCACTTATACGAGGATTTTCGGACACCCCGACGACTCGTTAGCCTTTACCGGGCAGTTATCCGGGAGACGAGACAACTTCCGGGGACGTTTACGAAATTACCTGTGCGGCGACGAACATCCGAGGTTTAGAAAATGACAGCGGGATAAAATATATTGCATCCGATGAATTTCGCTGAAAGTGGGGGCTATCAAACCATTCGAACGGCCCCGCTACCATTTTTCTATATAAAAGGGAGCGAACATCTTTTTTTCCGGGGCGTTGTAATTTCGAATTTTGGTACAATGGACACGTCGGTGCGAATGTGCGGGAGAGAGAAAGAGAGAGAGAGAGCGTCCGCGGCCGTCGCCATTGATATCGGGGCATTTCATTGCATAAAAAATAGATAAAGCCCGGTCGATAGGTAACGAACGAAAATAGGAAGCGCAGGAGCCACGGCGGCGCGGCGGTAGTTCAATTTTTTTTCCACGCAAATTCGTAAACGGCTATACCGACGGTATGGCCACCACCCAACCCCTCCCCCCATATTAAATGGACGAGGGGGATTAGTTGAATGCACAGGCCCGGCCATTTTGCTTGTAAAAGTGCGCCCCGATATATAGTAAAGCCGTAGAAACGTATGTTTACGGGCTTTCCGCATTTCGCATAAATTAATCAGCCGATCGCCGAGTCTCCTGCGCGGATGCCGCGTCACTGTCTGTTCAACGGTTCGCACACGGAAAACGCGCGGTCACGGAATTTCTTTCACGCGACGAGGCTTCAACCGTCACTGCAGCATTCATTAAAGACGTGATTAATTCGTGACATTTCCTTCTCTAATTTTACTATAAATTCTAACTCTGTTTTTGACAAATGGGAAGTAAAAATGTTGTAACGTCTCAAAATGCTTATTCTAAATGTAATTTAATTTTTCTGATAAGAACAACAGACACAATCACTCCCGTTAGATAAAGTAATCATAATATGAAGTGAACGTCTACTTTGTTTCATTTTTCATTGGCCAAACGAAGATGAATAACTTGTCGTGAATATGTTATTTGGCGATTAACTTTGACGTAGAAGAGCCAGTGCTAAAAGTGGATCTAAAAGAAAATTCATGTGAGCGCACGTACCTATCGCTTTGCATTTTAATGCATAATTTATACAGCGAAAGGAAAAAATTTTAGTATGCATGAAATGAATTTTAACAAATGTACCTACGACACCGCGGTTTGTTTAACCCTGAACTGATAAGTGGAGTTGTCCCGGCTATTCCATGTTAATCAGGCCTCTTAATTTTTCGCTAAGCGTTGAACGATGAGGACTCGTTGTCCCGCGTTCCGCGCATACGGCGAATTTAGTCAACGTAACAATTACACGGATACCGAGCATTAAATTTTTCTTCGCGACTATTAAAATTGCCTGCGTCCTGGTAATTACATAACAAATGTCCTTCGGCCACGTAACCCCGAACAATAATGTAACGAGCTCATTAGCCGCTGTAACAACAAACAAATCGTTTGAAAAAATTCTTCGAGCGTGGGACAGAGAGCCCGCGACTCCGGCGTGCATAATTCGCAACGTCCTCTCATTGACTTCGTTAGTGTTTCTAATTGTTGTTCATTCATTCCTGTATTTTGGCAGCCGTTTCCCAATTCCGTTAACAAGTTCGCCCCTTGCTCTAATTACCACCGAATAAACTTCTTGCTTCAAGTATCCTAAATATATGTACAAATACGAGCGGGACAAAAAAGTTTGCTGCGGTCCGCTTGGACTACTTACTGATGCAAGTCCACAATTACTAACTCGTATCACTACGAACGTCAAGTTAATCGTCAGCGAATACGTATTATTTAATTATACTGACTTGCAATGAATTCGAGAAAAGTAACGAACATCTTATACAAACATCAAACGTTGTACAAATAAATAGGTGTTATTCAGTAGCCTTACTTTCGATGTGTCAGAAACAATTTTTATAAAATTGCGGAGTGCTAATTATCGGACGTATTATCGTGAAATAGTCGCTAGGCTACGAAGGAGCGTGCACCGAGTGCGTGTAAAGGAGGAAAAATTGATTGAATTTTTCGAGTTATTGCAATTCCGATAAACAGAAGGGAGAAACGTTGTCGCCGGCGCGAGGGTAACAGAAGGGCGAGGAGCAGATTCTGCGGCAAGAAATAAATTCCCTGAATAGTCGCGACAAAAAAGAAACCCATTTCCCGATACAAAGAAACTAATCCGCGACCTTTCACACCTTCGAAGCAGCCCGATTTACACGAGCCGCCCTCCCGGCCCGGCCCCGCGCGCACCCCCCCTCGCGCCCGCGTCAACCCTTCCCACCGATTCCTACGCAGGCGTCCGGAGCAATCGGAACAGCGACCATCAGCGACAATGCCCGACCGAACGAAATAATAATGCTTTAAATTTCGCGGGAAGGATCGTTCGTTGGTCGGTTCGGGCAGTAAAAAATCGTTAGCCAGCCCTCACGGGCCATCTCGCTAATGCGAAAAACCGTGCTGCAGCGTTCTGTGTTCGACAGTTGGAGAGGGACAGACGGGACAGAAAAGAAAGAGAGGGAGAGCGCGAGATAAAACAGAGGGACCGCACCACCTAGTTTGGATCAGAGGGTGGACGCGGGTGTACGCGTGTCTGTGTACACATCAGGGCGAACGCACACACGTGGCGCGTGCAAAAAAAAAAGCGAGCAGAAAAAGGGCGGCGTTGCTGCCCGCCGCGCGCGGCGGGGGCGGCGGGGGCGGAAAAAAGGGGGTAACACGGGATTGGGATACACGGTCGTTGGAAATGCAACAATAAACATTACTTATCGGCACGGGAGCCTTTAACAATGCGGATACGACGAGAGAAGCGGCTCGCGGCCGCGCAAAAGCGCAAGTTTTTTGCAATAAAGTCATTTCGAGGCGTTTGAGTTATGGGTAATTCGTGTGGAACGCGCGCTCGCGACTGGTAACGCGCGCTCACATTTCCACGCGCACACACATACACACGGGGAGAAGTGGTGAAAGGCGGCAGTAATGTGCGAGAAAGAGTAGGGGAGTAAAAAAGAGAAGGAGAGATCGGGTCCCGGCTCCATTGATTAGTATTAATGACTTAGCTGCACTCATTTCGCCCGAATAAAAGTAATTGGATTTGGCTTCGACCCCGCGGACCGCGCCAGCGGTGCCTGGCGTCGGTGGCGTCGGCGTCGGCGTCGGCGTCCGCGGCGGCGGTGCGGTGGTGGCGTCGGCGCAACGAAAACGGCGGCCAGCGTGTAAAAATACATTAATATCTGTTTGCGCTTAATAAACGATAGCCGCGCTGACTTCAGACTAATGGCCGTATTCCGGAATCGGTAATACGCGTTTTTATGTTTCTTTCTCTATACAACGGAACCCCCGAACTGGTTTCCACCTACGCTTATATATCTCGCCAATCTTTCCTCTCGATCGATTCTTTTGCCTCTTCTCCTTCCCTCCTGCCGCCTTCCTCTCTCTTTTTGATTTTGTACGTATTCGCTTCTCCCGTGCTCGTTACTTTATTTTTTTCTGCATTTTGTTTTAAAGGTTTTTCAAGTTTTGTCAGCTCGTTAGACGCATGGATTTCCGCCGGATATCGTCAATGTTTGATGTGAGATTATCGATTGTGAAAGCATTTCTATCGTACGCGATATATTATTTTACCTCTTTCCTCAATTATCTGCAGCTAGAGCTGCTTCGGTACCAATATATTAACCTTACACATTTTCGAGGTACTAAAATCGAGATACTAGTGAATCTAGAATTAACTCCCAATTGTTCGTGCAATTCTAAAAATATCGAACTCAGTTTACTTAGTCTATTTATAACTCCAATACTATTTCCATATTTCTTTATAGCAGGCAGACAGCAATTAAAATGATGATTAAGAAAGTGGCGCAATTTAACAACAAATTCGCATGTACAGGATGATAAATACAAATAAAGAATGAACTAATCTAACCCAAATTAGTCGTGTCGAAAAGATGAAAGCACGCACTTGGGACATGAAGCTGGGAGAAAGAATAAATTCACAGTAGGGGAAGAAATAAATACAGTCCGACATCCCGGCGGAAGCCTTACCGCCGAAAAGTGAACAGGGAAAGTGAGAGTCCCGTAGAAAAAGGACAGCCCATTAACAAAGTCCGTATCACGACGTAACAGACCCACCAAGGCACTTTTAACTCACCGCGTACCACCGTCACCCGAGTGCTCCATTGATCGGGATTAAGGATTATCCGTGGCCATCCACGAGCGAAGCGGTGCGAGGAAACGATGAATTTCCTCGACGACCGGGGCTATCCTAACGGGGATGCGCTCCACGGGGGTTGCAATTATCACGTGGTCATTGCGAACCGTTGTTATCGAGGAGCGGGTGCGAGAAGGACGAAGAAAGGGGAGCACGTGTGAAGTGGAGGACAAAACTGGTTAGCCAGAGACGGGAGGAGGAAGACAGACGAGCGAGTGAAGGGGAGAGGGCTGCGCGACCCCTCGGCACAAGGCTGCTTTGTCTGTAAGTGTAATTAGTCCAGGGTGGGGTTTCTCGGGAGAGGGACAGAGACTGAGTCGGTGGGGTGAGAGGTAGACGGAGGAAAAGGGTGGTTCATCCTGGCCTCTCCCTCGCCCCGCCGTCGTGCCCCACCACCGCCTTATTTATATGCAAATGAGCTTTATTTCGCGATATTAATGTTCCAGCCGAGTCGGCCTGGCCCTGGCTTGCGCGAAAGGGTGTACGGGATACGCGGAAAAGGGTTCGTCTTGGCCCGTATATGTTTACGACCGTTCTGTTCACCGGCACGGCACGACGCGCGATTTGTTCCGCTGGAAATTACGACGTCGATCCTCGGCAGATTGAAGGTTCACTCGCGACGAGAAAGCGTGGCAAACACTGATCGGAAGGGTTAAAAGAAAATTTCTGTTAAGCCGATTACATTCGTCTATCGTTACTTCTACTGATCATAATTTTTTATGAATACGAAAAAACTAAAGTAGGAACAAGTTGAGAACACAAAAAAATTAGAAACATTAAATATTCTTCGTTTTATCATATCCTCAAGAAAAGTACTCCACGTATGTCTAAAACTTTAATGTCTTTATTTACGAACAAAATTAATTTGCTAAAGAATTCAAAAATAATTGATGAAACAAAAACAAAATTTATTAGATAGAGATGCATTATTAACGTAGAACGTCTCGACAATTGGATACAACGGGACCACCGAGAATCCGTAATTTTCACTCGAGAATTTCCCCTAATCTGCGCCGCTATCTGGCCAGAACTGGTCCGTTATCAGGAACGTCCGATCCGGTTATGGTAATCGTGTACCTCGAGAAAACGAATCCTCGCGGGGCGGGAAACCGAAAATTTCGCTCTCTCGCTCTCCCACGCCGGAGCTGAGTCAAAAACTGGACGTTGCACGCGGGTGCACAAGCGAAGTTTCACGGACGGTGGTTCTCTCCGTTTTATTCGATGTACAGTTACGTATCGGTATAATGACCGATTTATCGCAACGAGCAAGAGCATGGCAGCGGGTAGACAGACCCCCATCAAGCCTCCACCGGGTTAAATTAACAACAGACAAGCCACTTGAAACATTACCGAGGCTTCCTAGGCGTAGCAGCTCGAGGGTGGGTTACTCCCGCTACCTTACTCAACATAAATTAGGGCCGATAGAAAGGGTAGATTGCAGAATGTTGAGTGTATAACGACCGACGCTCTGTCGGTGGCTTATGTCTCGAGCATCCGCGGCTCGCCCGCTCGCTCGCGTCTTACTCTCGTGGCACACGCGAGCCCGAAAAATCTTCCCCAACTACACGCCATCGCATTCTAATGCAGCCCCGTCCGTTGCCCACAGCCTATTGCATTCTACCCTAGCTCGCGTTACAACGTGTCAATCCGATGCGCTTTCAATCCGAAGACGATAGTTACTAAACGATTCTATTATAGATTATAGTACCGATCGGCAAGTATAATAAATTATTGAAAATCAACAACGGGGTACAATCATGTCGAGGACGGGGATCGCAGAAGCGCTTCAGAATCAAACATTAGGTTAGTAAATGAATATTTCCATTCCCCTTTTTACTCGATGTAATTACTCCCTTACTTTAATTATAATTTCCCGGTGGCGGTATGGAAATCGCGGAGCGAACTTTATGTCAACCTTTTGCGCACGAGTATCACGGTTCTATTAAAATGATTATAAAACCGTTGTCATTAACGCCGGGAATTTATGAATATTTTAAACCGGGGGCAAGAAGATAAGACGATCGTTCCTTTGTTCCCACTCGACGTCTCGTTTTGCTTCTTTTCCCGGCCGCGTTCATCCTCGCTCGCCTCTCGCGCGACTTAAATTTTAATTTCCAGATATCGTGTACGAAAATCGTCATGGCCAGCGACGCTGTTTATTTCCCTCTGTGCCGCGGGGCCGCGCGCGCACAGAGGAATGATACAAAGAAGGTGGAGTACGAGGAAAAAGAGGGGCATCGTTACCAGTAACGACTCCTCGGTAGGTAATGTTTCCGCCGAGTCCTTTCGAAAAGCTTAATTACGGCGAGTCAGCGAAATAATTCGAAATAGGAGTAAACGTTTGTGCCGGTCGGGTATTTGCATTTAATGGATATTAAAATGAATGACCATCGCTCATTACGAATGCCGCGGGGCGTTCGCGGCAAAATCATGGGTAATGAAGTCGCCGGGCGAATCTTACTTGTAAATGGATCCTTCATTATATCCAGATATCGTTTCCTCGGAAATGCGTCCTAACGACTATTCGGACACGCCGTTCGAGAAATTATAAGAATTCTCCGTCTATGATAATGCGCCCGGCCATCTTTCTCGCCCGCTCCCGCCGCGCCCCTTTCTCTCTTTCTCCTCTCAGGATCGTGTAATTGCGCCTGCATAACTTCTACGGCGAAACACTGTTTGCTCGTCTGATTGGGCAGAATCAAAACGAAGTTTCTGTCCAACTTCGTCTCCGATGCACTCGTCCTTCAGTGAACTCTTAAGCAGTGCCATTTCGCTAGTTTGCAGATTTGAATAAAACTATTACAAATAATCGAATCGCAAAGGGTACTTAAGATTGCTGCTAGTGAGAATTATTCAATTAAATCTAGATGTATAAATCTATTAATAGGCACGATGATTCGACGAAGTTCCATTGAAAATCTGTAATCCTCTAGTGACGCAGATTGATACGAAAATCGATGCGAGATATCGCACTTGTGAATCGTACAATTCGAATCTCTCGGCACGCCCTAATCAAGGAACGATGCGCGATTATCCCTTAAAACGATGGGCAACATCTATCGATAACAGCGTTACACACGAACACGGCAGCCAGCTATCCGGGACACGCGAGCACGTCGTAATCAGCTCATCGGCAATATACCGAATATTCTTCGTAACAGACATCTTAATGCGCGGCAGTCGTAAACAGCGCGGACGTGACGTAAATCTATTCGCAGCATGGTTGTTTGGCTCTCGTCTTTGCCGGGTAAAGAGGGGCGTTCGGTTGAGCGGGAGCACAACTAGATAGGTCGGAACGGGATCACGTTCCTGGCAATAGAAAGGAGGAAGACGGAAACTGGCCCGAGAAGGTGGCGACGGCGGCGGCGGCGGCGGCGGCAGTGGTGGTGGCTGCGATGGTAGGGGCGGTTGGGCGAGAGAATCGGAGGTGGGTCGACCGATGTATGAATATACATGACCTTACCACCAACCCTTACACCACAACGGGGCTCTGCTTACATTATTGTATATCTAATTCCGCGGATGGCTCTCAAAATTCGCTGTTTGTTGAACCGCGGCGAGCGTCCCTGCGCCCTGCGCCGCCGCCGACGACGCGGACGGCCCGTTGAGAATCACTGCCGGCTCACGACATTATGCAGGCAGTCTACATATTATACATTCGGACTGGGATTCAATTAAGTTTGGTTAGACCACCCTCTGCCCCCACGCGGTTCTCCTTCCGCACCCCATGGTCCACCCATCTACTCATACCACCCCTTGACCTCGCCTTTCAACTTCGTGTTTCCCTCTTCTGCTTCCTTTCTCTCCCGTGCCCTCCTGGTCACCTACACCGCGCGTCCCTCTCGTCCCGGCGCAGCCCCCTTGTCGGCGACACACCGGTACGTGGAGGTGTTCTAAATCGTGTTTCACTGAGACGATTCGTTCCGCGGTTTTCAAAACCGTTCCGGTCTCGTCTCGTTTGAATTATTGCGGTCTGCCGCGCTCGATGGATAGGCCTGCCGGTTTCCGCTGGGAGGTCGGGCGCGGACCTACATACGTTCGCGGCAACGAATGCAGGGTTGCGATTTGATGGGTCCGTTGGATTTTTGGAATCGGGGATTCGATGCGGGCCGATTGAAACCGGCGAACCGCGGTGAATTAAAGTCGTATCGATCTTTATGGGATCCGACCGTACAACCGTCATCGGTTTCTAGTTTACTTAATTGTATCCAGCGAATGGAGGCACTTTAATGAGTTGTTCGGATGGCGGTAAGATTCTTTTTTTGAATAACACTTGGAGAGAGGCTTTCGAAGGGGCAAAAACAGTTTTCGACATATGTTTAAATACGGTTCTCACAGCCGGTTACAGGATACGAACGACGCTCGACAATGGCTAAAATAATAATCGTCGAACAGCTGGTGAAGGTTCGATGTCACGGCCGCTATGGATCCCCGTAACATGGAACGAGCGTGTTAGACATTCGGCGGGCGTAACGAGCCGCGACAATGAGGTTAATTGAAATACGTCGAGTATAAGTACGCTTTCCACGATATTTGGACAAGCTCGAGTTACAGTTAACTACTGCGCATTGAAAGAAACATACGCATTAATGATAATATATTTTTCTGTTTTACATGTAATTAATGAGTGGTTTACTCGGTAATGAGAAGTACTAGATACGAATTAACTAATTATCCAGAGTTTAATGATAGAGGAAAAATCANACGTTTTCCACGATATTTGGACAAGCTCGAGTTACAGTTAACTACTGCGCATTGAAAGAAACATACGCATTAATGATAATATATTTTTCTGTTTTACATGTGATTAATGAGTGGTTTACTCGGTAATGAGAAGTACTAGATACGAATTAACTAATTATCCAGAGTTTAATGATAGAGGAAAAATCGTGGAAGCAGTTAAAAAGTAAATGATTCTCTGAATTAAAACATTTATACAGTTTATGTTTTGAAGTGTCGTAAAAAATTTCAGCGACTACTACGAAAATATTCGAATACAGTTGAATTATTTGACAAAAAAATAATTATCGGAGGACGGTCTTTTAATCGCGCCGGCACGTCCCGCGCGTTCTTCGTTTTTTAATTATCTCGCGTACCGAGACAGCTACGTTTACTTTATCAATATTTTCCCCATACCAAAAGAAAAAAATTCTTGCCGGGTCGCGCGCTCGGGGGCAACCCTTTCCGTCGTTTACTCGCGCGGTACAGCTGGATAGGTAATTAGTGACGGCCACGTGGTGCAGCCACGATATAAACGCGCGTCACGCGGCCGTGTTGGTTGATGCGTGAGTGCGTGTGTAGAGAAGGGTGCCGATGGAACGTGGCAGAGAGGGACTCCAAGGGTCACGACGGTACGAAAAGGTACACACGGGAAAGGGGTTGCGGAAAGCGGGACGAAGAAGTCGGGAATACCGGAGGGAAAGAGGGAGAGCAAGGGTAGATACGATCGAGACGAAGAGGCAGCGATGGGTAGAGCGAGGAGCAAATTGATGCGCGCAACGCAACGGGGCGGTGGAGAGGGTGTTGCAATAATGACAGAAAATTGCGCGCTTCCAAGTTCCACGGCGCAGCAGCGACACTTAATTCGATTCAATTGCGATACAGTTCAATAATTCGATTAATTAAAAAATATCGCAGGGTCGCTCAGTTGCTTTCCGTCCGCGTCGTACGTGGCACTTCTGGATTGGGTCCCCCTTCCCCCCCGCGTCGGATCTGGCGTCCCGCAGGTACGCCGCCACCCTCGCGGCACCACGTCTCTCGTTGTTCCCACTGCGACTGGGACATCCTTGTCGTCAACCGTGCGACGCAGGAGGCTGAGAGCCTCTGACTAAAAGGCGACTCTTCTCTCTTTCTCTATCTTTTTCTCTGCCCCGTCTAGCTCGTGTGTATCGAACGAGGGTTAATAGCTGATAACTGGAACGTACCACTCGATGTTCCCGCATCATCTGTGATTACTTGATTATGAGTATCGAGTGAGCTCGATGTTTTCTGAAACTACTGCTGTCGCGCGTCCTTCCTAGTAGGAAAATTCGCAAACGTCCCAACAGCATGCACACTCGTCAGCCTTATATATACACATATATATTGGTGCCCTTTGAATCTCCAGTTCTCCGATCCCATCCCTACGGCATTCGCCGATTTCCCATCCTCTCCGTTTCGCTACCTTTTGCCTCCACCTACGGTATCCGGCCCTCGTTCCTCTATCCCACACCCTCGTCACGGCTCGGGGATACGAGGTGCACTTGACTTTTAAAAAGCCTATTAACTGACGGTAATAGAGAAATCGTGCTTTCACAGACTGTTTCGCAGCCAAGGGAACGAGGACAGGAAGAGTACCGGGGGTTCCCCTGTTCCCAGGCGCTCTTCCGTTACGACCAAGGGTCCCCCGCTCTCTATTTGAACGTTCTTCGCTTTCTTTCTGTTATTCTTCAACCCTTCTCACTGCGCCCCTCGCGGGCTTCGAGAACTCTTCCTCCTCTTCACGCCTGTCCCGATTGTATTTCCCCGTTTAAACGCGAACGCGTCATTTACGTATTCGTATTCCAGAACACCTTTCGGTTAAATAAATCTATTTACCTGACGATAACTCAAATAGAATCTGTTTAATATCGCGTTACTAATTTTGCAATTGTTTTCACTAATTATATTTATACCTCAAGTTTTATTGTATGCACAATGAAGCAAATATTTGTGGCGTAATTGGAATGAAAACGAGTTTGATTGCGTTAATATATTCTAACGCATAATTCAGCGAAAGGAATAAATGTTTCTTTCAAACAGCGTGACGAGTGAAAAGGAGTTTTCGCTTTTGCGACCGGTTGAAAAATGGCTCACGGCGAGGCGGGCGTGCCGCGCTCTCGAAGAGCATTTCGGGATATTATAATCCTGCGGCGCGATGTCGTAATCATAATAACAACGCGTTAATTAAACCCGTTGATTTATGCGCCTTTCATATTATAATTGCCCGCCGAACTCGAGTCGGGGCCGCGAGCGAAAGCGAGCCACCATCTCGGACGATCTCCTGCTTGCGGAGCTGAGATAATGCGAACGAATTAATAAGTCAAGCCGCAATTAATATCGACCATTTAAGTCCATCTTCTCCCGATATAATACATAATCTGCTTGCCTTTCTTTTTGACGTATCCTGCGAAATGGCATGGAAAAACCGCGTCCGAATTTCACTGCCTCAAGTTGAGAATTATTTTCTATTCAACATTGTACTTTGTCAGTTTTATAAAACGAATCAATTTATTATTTGTGAGATTAGAAAAAATTTATTAGGGACGATTTTCGATTGATAATTTACGTAATTGGTGAGTTTGCTCGAGATTCGTAAAGCAGACGCGTTGTAAAGAAAATCTGTTACGTTCACGAGGCGACGATGGCGAAACCCGAAGCGACGCGACGCCTCGACCACACGGCTAACTCTTCTCGCGGCCTGCGAATACAATTCATTATGATTTAACGGTCGCAAGAAGGTGTATATATAGCGCGGCGTCGGCGCCGGCAAATCGCTTATTTACATCGTGAACGGTGTAATACGCTCGCCGGAGGCCATATTTAGTTTACCAACCCGCGGGTATAATGTCTTTTTAGGTACGTTAATTAACAGTATTCATTTTGCACAAAGGTTTCTAATTACGTACTGTACTGGAGCCATAGACTTAGTGCCGCCTACGCCACGGAAATGTTCTGTCCCAGTTCTTGCGCCAGCCTTCTCCTGCCCCTCGCCCCGGCGTTGGGGGCTGGTGACGGTTCAGCGAAGAGAAAGAGCGAGAGGGGAGCCGGGGCTAAAGAGAGGCGGTCGAAGGCGAGTGTGGGTAGTCGAAACGCGGAACGGATAAGGTAAAACGTGAAATGTGCCGCGTCAGCGGTCTGATGACACCCAACGGAGCCGTGGATCGCGGAACAGACGATGGGACACAGAAAGATCGAGAGGGTGGCATGCCGCGCGGCGCGGCTAAGAGAATCCAGAAACGGTCGAGCGTGGCGTGGCTCAGGTCAATACTTGTCCGGCCGCCACAGTTAGCAGTCGCATTAATTAATTATAATTAAGTTTTAGTTGACGCGACTGCGAGGAGGGGGACGACGGTCGGGGTAAGCAAGGTAGGTAGGTAGCTACGCGACTCGCATTTTGAGCATTACCGATATTATGCAGATTCTGCCTCCTCCACTCTCGTTGCCACGCCGCTCCCCGTTCCCCCCCCTCGGCGTCCCCTATCGCGTCGCCGTCTTCGCGATGTAGCTCCTGGTGGTAGGTCTTTCTCCCTTTCCTCCGAAACTCCTCGCGCCCACTACTCGCCGCCCCCCTGTTCCAACCGTCATTCTCCAGGACACGCTCGGTAGTACTCGTGCCACTTGCCAAGCGAGTCGGAGAATGAATTATTTACTTATTTACGGTACGTAAACGGTAACTCTCTGGTGTCTTGCTCCTCGTCTACGCTGAAGGGGGAATCAAGACTACGAGGCTGGACTCCGGTTTGAGAAATTGGCTCCAGTGGATGACAACTACCGGTCATTGTCGATTTTTCAGGAAAAACCAAACTAACAATTTTAAGGACGTCTCTTCGTAAATTTATTTGCAATTGTTAAATTAATCTTGACGAACAATGGCTCTCTAAGTATATTCTATATTTAACGTCGTGCAGTATCATAATAAATATCGATTTGATGGAGTTTCTGTACAGAGACTGTCAATAAAACCTGAATCTCGTTATTTATTCACATGAGCTTGTATCTACAGATAATTAACTAATAGATAAAGTCCTTCACTTCTGTAGAATTGAATGTGTTGCTCCTGTTACGTTCAATTTAATAAAGATATTTTCATAGACGTGTGTATTATTATATATTTATGTATCGCACATATTTATAAATATTTTTTAATTTAATTCACAGGTCGTCTGTCTGTTCGAACTTATTTATTAAGTTTCTTTTTTTTATCAACTTGATGGAAATATTTTGGTCGGTCGTATCAGACAAAATAGTTAATTCATTTAAAATGTAATGAACGCTTTTTATACGTTAATTAAATATTTAGTTGAGCGGAGTCAGATGTGGAAAAGAATAAACCCGAATCGAGAAATGACTTTTTTTCTGAAAACCAGATACTGCTTACAATATAAGATTGATAATGCTTTTGTTAATTCTCAATCTGTTTCCTTATTTCTTCATCGATGGGTACGCGCAAGCTGTGGCAGAAGCTGTCACACGGGAGCGACAAACAAGTCATAGGATTAATTGTCTATACACTCTGGATAAGCGGGAACACGCACGCGTATCCAGGCAGAATTCAGCATTTTCCAAAACATAATCCTCGCCAATATCATTAAGAAAGTAAAGCTGGAATCTAAATAAAATTTAAGATACCAGCGAAAATCATATACTCAATAAAAAATTATATTTGAAGCATGATTTATTAATCCGTTTCTCTGATAGTAAGATAACAGCATTCTCGCCATCGACGCGTCTCCGTCGTCATCCGATTTCTTCTAGGAAAAGATGAAATGACGCGGCGACGCGACGGTAGTCGCCAAAGCGGCAGCGAGCGCACGTCGACGTAAGAAGCTGTTAATCTTCGGTAATAAACTGTATTTTCATTATAATACGGCATGAATATGCAACGGCGATAATGGCCTTAATATCCCGGCATGCATCTTCCTGTGCTTTACGAGCTGAGCCTCCTCCGCCGGAATTTGAGGCGTACTCACAGTGGATTTTGCGACAACGTTACTGCCAACGACCCGACGCGACGCGACACGATTCTTGCCTGCCACCACTGTTGGCCCCCGAGCAATCTCTCCTCTTCTTCTCCGTCTTATCACCGTACTGTATCACGCTGTACGCGTTTCGTGACCGAGCGAACGAATGGTTAGACCAGGTATACATCTGTATAACATCGACTGGGCACAAGTGCGCAAAGTGCGCGCAACCAAAAAGCGTCCACGCTACACAGCCAAATGCGCGGTTTGTATCTTAGTTGAAGGACTTAAAGAGGGTTGATTTTTTATGACTAGACGCATTTTAAATGCACTGTCAAATACGAACGTGTGGGCATTTCTCTTTGTTTCCCTTCCAAACAATATAAATTTATTAATTATTTCCATCAATTTGTGAAATAATAGACATAATTAAATGTAAATTGCGTTAGGTATGTGACTCTTGTCGCATCGTATCATTATATATGTCCGAATTTTACGCCTAGGATAATTACAAAGGATCTATGCAAACTGCAAGCCCGAGGACCATTGTCATTCGTGGGACACTAGACGAACGCTTTTCTCCTTCTTTCACCTTCCCTTTTCTTTTTCGTCGCGCACACGATCATTCGAGCGATTCAGCAATTCATCGTAAAAATGGCCCTTTCAAACGAATTGTGTACGGATGCGCAAGCGCTCATTACACAGATGTATAAGCCTTCTAACCGTTTCCCCGCGATTATCCAAACGCACCTGACGTAACAACGCAATGATGCCGGCTATTTGGATGTCCCACCATTCCACAACGCGGAGTAAACACTAAACGCGCTTTTATAACTCTCGCGGCGCGTTCCCTAATGAAACAAAGCAACACCGGTGGAAACAGATATTCTATGGGTAGTAAAGAAATAATTTCCTTTAATTAATTCTGCATATCTCTGTTAAATGAAATGCTGAAATGATAAATAAAAAAGGTATTCAAGTATTTCAATTTCGGGATCCATATTAAAAAAGTTTAGGACAAATTATTGTCAAATTTTCCAGGACTAATTAACTTGATTTCTCATATTCAAACTTCTACAAATTAATTCTACGGAATTTCTTGAATCATTATTACACGCTGATATATACAATTGAACGCCTGATAAATTTTTATAATTTGCAAATTGTTCATTACATTTTTCCGTCAAAAATCTTCAACTGTATGAAACGAGATTCTACAAGAAGAGATCTCTAATTTAAGTTTCTCTTTCATAAATCATTCATTCGTACGAAGATTTTTGCTTGTCACTAATAATTTTAATTTAAGCACTTTCTGATCAGACTTTCTTTGCATCGTCCTATTAGAACGCGTAGCATCTCGGGTTCGTGAATTTCGCGTAGCCGATGAGGACTTACTTGGCTGTGTTCCGTAGATGAGGGGAGGAGGAGACGGCATTCGATCGAGAATTCGAGCTTGTAATGGGCGCGATACATTCCGCATCGCCGTTAATGCGGGGCAACTTAATGTAAGCAGCGAGCGAAGGAATAATAGTGGCCTAGCCTACGGACATTCATTTATCTTAGTTTATTGCCAACTGCGAGGAAACAAACACCGTTGGAATACGCAACGACGCGCCATTAACCTCCCGGTCCGGTCGCTTTCGTTGAGCGGGACCGAGCTTAACGGTTTGTCTCGTATTTTTATTCCGAGGGACTTTCTTTCTGCTTAATAACGACTAGATGATGCATCGTTATTTGTATCAGCTTTTCTAATTGGCTTCGTATCAACGTAACTGTCCCAGTCTCAGCCAACCATCTTTCTTTACCGAGCATTTCGCTTGTTACAAAATCATGACTCTTAAAAATCAAATTATACGTTGTCAATCACGTTTTTATATCACATGATAAATTCAAAATCGAAGCAATTCAACCTCTGACCTATAAAGTTATTAGGAAATTGTTAATCAAACTTTTTTACACAATTTTCCAGTTCCCGGTAGAACAATTCCCTCCGAGTTTCCGTATCTAAGAATAGGATGTGTGGGTGTTTATTTAAAGAATGCTTGGAACACCTGGCCACAGAACCGATTCCGTAATTTAGAAAACAATGGCGTAACGAAAGAACGGTACCGCGCGACAGGAGTTCCGAGAAACGAGAATCGAACTGCGATCGGTCGAAACGGCGGCGCGGCAACGGGGTAATTAGCGTCCATCGTCGTTTCGCATCGAACGCGTTGTTCTCCGGCAAAACAAATTAGACCGCATTCGTGGCGCGTCGCGTTGCATCGCGTCGCGTCGCACGAACGAATAAATTTCGGGAACGGTTTCGGTGTTTTCGAAGGACGATGAGACAGGGGGCTTGTTCACCTATCGCGCGATACCAGGACGAGGACGGCGAGGCGGACGTGAACGAAGGCAACGAAGAGGGAGGGAAGAAAGGGAGCAAAAGGAAGAGAGAAAGTGGAAACAGAACGGCGGAACGAAAAATAAAGGATCGCGGGAATCGGGTAAAAGTTGTGCGCGCGGGGTGGGGAAAAAATGTTTCTGGCACAGGATATAATGGACGCGTTGCACACGAATATAATGAGATTTTACAGTGCAATTCACATAAAGCATTGGAAACAACAAAAGCTTCGGGGCCGAACGGGGGTGAACGCGCGGGATCCGTAGGTGGGAGCGGGGGGCGGGTACATCGCGATAAAAATGCTTGCGCCTAAACACATTATTTCTACCGTAGCTCTCGCTCCCCCGTTCCCCGTCTCCCTTCGTCCCGCGCCTATATCGCCGTCGCCTCAACCCCGGCAACCAGATCCCCGCGATCCCTGAATACAGACTGTTACCCTTTTCCCACCACCTCGAGGCCACTTGTCCGCTTTCTTTTTATTTCTTTCCCGCGCCGTTTTTTTCTTCTGTTTTCCCATCCACCCTCGTTTCGTTTCGAATATGCCGCGAAATCGGGATCACGGGACGCGTCTCATTAACGGTGCTTGGCGCCCGTTGCTTTCTTTAACGAAAACGTCGGCCAGATTAACCTCCCGGGGACCCGCCGCTCGCAGTCAGCGTACGTGACCGGGGCAACAAAAAAAAAATGGCTGACGACATTTTTTGATTATGGGAACGAGGCGGCGGGTTTAAACGCTGATAATTACGCGAATACCGGAAAAACGGTTCAGACCGGGCGGGAGGATCAAAGGGGGACACGGCGACCCGGGTCGCGCCACGCGATTCGATGCATTTTTCGCGTTTCGAGCAATCTCAATTAGCTCGGCGAATTAAAAAATACACGGGGCCACTTTTATTCCCGACGTTCCTACACACACGCGCGCGCGCGCGTATGTACCTAACGGACGCTTCCCGAACGTTTCTGTTTCAGCTGCATGATTTATGCTTGCGGTCTATCGTATTTTCGTGAACATAAAAATGTATATTCACGCGTGAATTTTGGATCCGCTGGGCGCAGAGGCATGAAAGATGATATCGCATAATCTGAAATGCGAAACGGTGGGTACAAAACATTTTTATTAGGTGTAGCTCGATAAATTCTAAGCAGGTATCTGAGTGTCTGATGTACGGGAGAAAGGCAGTAGATCGGTACCAATGTAGAGTTTGAATGACGATCGAGTTGGATGTACGTTGGTGCGCGATTAGCCGAGTCGAGACAAAGGAACCAATACACGCCGCGCGGGACGAGATCAAAATTTTTGAAAAATCACAACGCCCGGGTGGACCCGTTGGACAAACAAGTGCCTAACTCTGTCTACCTGTTCTTTTTTTCTCCCCGGACCATTTCCGGACCTTCGGCTCTGAATTGAATACCCTTTGAACGTTGTCCAATAGGGAGCGGGACGCTTGAAAGCGAGCGGACAGGACAGCCACAGTTGGAGAGACCGCGACAGACGGAGAGACAATGAACGCGAAGAAAGGGTAGAGAGCGAGAGAATGGGACGGGCGATCGGTGGCGACCGGTTGACGAACAGAGACGGGACGGGACGCGGCGCGGCGGTGCGGGGCAGGGAGAGATAAAAAAGATTGAAGGGTGCGTTTTGTCGCGCCGCCGATAAATTTTGAATGCACCCATCGCACCGGTGGAATTAGTAGCCTGTTGGGTAATGATCAAAAAAATTATAAACAAAAGATTCCACGGATGGCGAGCCTTTTTCGTGGATCAACGAGGCAAGCGGAGAACGGCTGCCTGCGAAAAGCTTTGACGGCCGGTGCCACGGTTTCCCACCGACCCTGCTACCTCTCACATTGGTGCCCAAACCTACCGGGCACACTATATTTAAAAATCGGCGCGCTCTCCCGGAAACTTTCCCCACAAAGGGTAACAGTTTACATCGGGTTTATTAAAATCGACTGCTCGCGGAATATACATCGACCAGAAACGATCGCCGCGTCCGCCTTCAGCTTCGGACAAGGAGTCGCCTCGGTCCGCACAGATCATTCAGTGTCATCATTAAAGTTTTATTAATATCATTTTACATTGAAGTATTGAGCTTTTATAGGATGGAAACTTGATCATTTGAAATTTGCAAGGTGTAATTACTATAAACGATGAAATGCTTCCTTAGAAACAGATTTCTTCACTTTTTCAATGAATTCTCAGGTGTCGCCTATTTCATGCACAAGTACTACCTACTAACCGCTAACTGCAATCCCTATGTGTTCAAGCAAAAAGCAATACCTTCCACTTCTTCGTGTTTCTCACGTGCGAGAAAAAGATTGCGCAATCCATTACGCTCCCAACAACCTCTGCGTGCATTACAAAAAAAAAGGACGGAAGATACTAAAATAAAACCTATCGTACGTGAAGAGAAGCATAGGTATGTACATAACCAAGGCTGATCTGTAGCCTGCGTCAGCTTTCAAATGCGATTGATACGTACGGTGGATGCTGCCGACGCCGGTCGTGCTGGTAAATCCGCCCACCAACGCTACAGACAGAGAGAGATTCATTATTTTTAATTAAACAAAACAATAATACGCTTATTAATTGATTAATTAAACATCGCGTATGTATTACGTTATTCCATCAACGGCCACCGTCGGTTAATCCACCCCTTCCGACCCCTTTTGGACGCTCGCCGCTTATTACGCCGACTTTTATACCCCGCCGACGGAGTTTTGCAGCAACGACGCACGAAAGGGGTAGTATAGGGGCGATCAGAGGGGGTGTGGAGAGGGAGGGACACGAGGGGCGTTGGGCTCGCGGGCGGCGGACGGACGGGGCGGCCGGGTCGAGGGGCCGAGGGATGGAAAAAAAATTTCGTTCGCTAGCTATCATTGTGTTTGTCCGGTCGGCCGTGATCGCGACGCGGGTTTTATCAATACCACCGTTTTCGGCGGGATAATAGCCTGATTTTTTGCCCGCGCACCGCCGCCGCTGCCGCAGCCGTTGCCGCAGCCGCTACCGCCGCCGTCGCGTTCACCATTCCTCATCGATCGGCGAATTTAATGAAGTTGTATCAGTTATCGACACGCTCCAGTTTTTCTTGCAATTTTAGTAATTAATTTCTTGATTTAGCGCTGACGTCAGTGTTGGCGCGCCACGGTGTAACGGAGCCCGCGTGCACGCTAAATTATCGTGAACCATTGTACGAGTTCTCAGTCGAAATTTCGTTTCGGTACTAATGCGCTTTGCGTCCAAGAATTTTACCTTGAACAGAGCGGCAAACGATTTATCGTCTGTCTCAATTAATTAACTCATGACGTCACAGATGAGAAACACAGCAAACAGAAGAAGAAGGTACTTATTATAAAAGCTTTTTATTTATAAAACAAAAATGCTCAGAATTTTAATCCGAGTAGGTAACTGCATCACAAATCTCGTAATGACCATTGTCCGGATGACGAATGTTTCAAACAGTATTATGCGCATATTAACAAATTATAGAAATATTCGGTTTGCGAAGTCAACAGCCACTAGTGAACATAATCTAGAGCGGCAACGATGATGTCGTGCGGTGTGCATCTAATTAACGCCGATTGCGGCCGAGGGGTGGAAGGTAAAAGGGCAGTGGAAAAAACGTCGTTTCGCCTTAATATCGTGGAAACGATCACGCGGCACAATGACGTTTGAGACTGTAACCGGGCTCATAATAGCGACAGGCGGGCTGGGCCGGGCGCTCGCCGTTAGCCGCGATAATAACATTAAGCTTTATTTAGGTGAAATTCAACTTTAAAACGTGACTCGCGGTAATTATGCGAGAATGAAACAATGCCCGGCGGTGGCCTGGGCTCGCATGATATACGTCCGCGAGTTTTTGCAAGACAAAGGCGTTTTATATCGCGCGCATTCGCCGCCCGCAACTTGCACGCGGTTTTCTGCCTTCGCTTCGGCCGCTGCCGCTCGCGTCACAGGAAGTTTATGCACTTCACGCGGCTCCGCGTGCATTCTATCCGCCGCCGTTTGAGAATTGCCACGCTCGCGAGACCTCTCGCGTGGCACTCTATTTTTCTTTTTTCTTTGAATCGTGCCACCCCTCCGCTCTACCCGAGGCCCGAAGGCCAGCTTTCGTTTCTAGGCCGCGATATTATGCCAGGACGCACACTTTAATGCGAGCTCCACGACGAAGATCGGGGAACGTTTGTATTAAGTATACTACTGTAAGAACCTAGCGTCTTATACCAAATTTTAAAAATGTTATTCTGTTATTTATTATACAGGTATAATAATTATTCTGCTCCGGCAAGTCTCTAAAGTATAAAGAAATAAAAGAATGCATTATTTCTTCAAAATGTCGCAAAACATTTTATTTGTACATAATCTATTGATAAAGCGAATTTCTCGTATCTCGTTATATTATTATGCCAGACTTGATGAACATAGGTAATAACAAAAGCGTATGCCGCGACTTAAAGGCCACAATGAGCATAAGCATAATAACAAATGTATTTTTAAAATGTGTTATTGGCACAATTTAAGGGGAACATACTCTGAATGCGAGCGTTAACGGTCCGCGCGCAAGTCTAGCTGCCGGGCACAATGGACAGCCGTTGAAAGTCTACCGGCAGAGGCGTAATAAAAACTCAACGGTGAGCGAAGCAAGCAGTGTGATAGTTTTAACATGTAGTATTAATTCCAGCGGCGGAATTATTTTAACGCGTCGGGTAAGTAATGAGGGAACCGCAAAAAGCATCGACGTAACAACGAGACGAAAAAAGGGCGCGTGCGTGTGTCGGGTTTCGCCTTATTGTTATCAGGAAAAATTCGTTTCCTTCCATCCGGAGCGGCGGCCGCTTTGCCGTTTGACTTTTTCATAATTATAAATTCGAGCGGTCTATTGGAACGCGTTCACGGAAGGAGTCGCAAAGGACGCGTCAGAAATTACGTAACACTCTTTTATATTTTTGTTCTTTCTCTCCGCGCCCCCCGTTCCTTCTCCACCTTCTTTTTTCAACTCTTTATTCTCCTTTTTTTTTTATGAAAACGCGGCAACGAATTTAATTACAACGATGTCCACACAAAGTTCTCCTTTCAGGCTCACCGCGAACCACCGTTAATTAATTGCAGAATATAAACGCAAGTACCGAGCTTAGTTACTTACGAGGTCCGAAGGGATGGAAATTAATAAGATGCGATTCGATGAATTTTTTTACCCGCGAGGAAACGCAAAAAGTACCTGACTCCGGCGACGTGATCGAAAGTCTGATTAAGAAACGAGCACCGCGGCGAAATTTGTAATTCTCGGGCGTAAAACTTGCACGGGTTCCCGGCTGATTTTCCCTCCGTCGATCGCGCCCCGCTTAGGCGAGAACACTCCGGCATCGGCGCGTAATGCGCGCACACCCCCGAGATCGTGCCTACCCGGTGTACGGCAATCTCGCAATTACTACTTGCAACGATAACGCGTTTCAAATAACAGCTTTTCACGCCGACCCTTCGACGAGCTAACAGTGTCGCTATTGTTAAGCAATATCCCTAATGCGGTGTCAATTCATAAATAGCCGGCATGCGAGCACGAGTGCCCCCGCGCATCCCGTCGGTTGTGCCCGATGCGACATTCCTGTAAATGACGACCATCGACGGACTCTGTATAACGGAGCGCTACACGACCGGCACATAAACGTTGCCGGCGCACCGCCACTCAGCTTGGTGGACAGTAATTACGCGTTATGCGTGCGCCAGCCGATTCATTTGAAAAAGAAAATCGCAAATGGATACACGGCAACGCTTTCCTCGTTACTTTTTTTCACGCTTTTAACTTAGCATACACATTAATGGGGACACTGTGGAACCAGAATAGAAGTAGCTGTAAAATTTGGTTTTATGTTTTCATTGAGAAATGGTTATTTACTTTAGATATAAAAATACGATACGATAGTTCTTTAAATTTAGAGTTTTCTGTAATGTAATTCGATATTATATTTAATGTGACAGTGCGAGTTTTAGTTTTTAATATCGATCCAGTGGTTTTATAATGCAGATACAAAATTTTCAATGGAATGTAATGATTTCATTAACGTTAAAATACTTGACGAGCAATAAACTATTATGTACGAAAATTGTGCGCTTCTTGTTCTCTGATTCTCTTTTCTCCGAAACGTTCTGCATTTTATTTCGTGGAGAACTTTTCTATTTCCTTGTTCCACGAACTAAAAATCAAATTTTCACCGGAATCCTATTATACAATATATATAAACTCTATTCCAGTCCATTGACGAATTTAATAACTTTCCCGAGATCCACTAGTAACTATAAATAAATTATCAGGAACCGAAGAAGCTGATAAATTCCAAAGCAAACATAACGCGGAAGATAATTGAATGTGCATTATATCAGCCATGATCCGCGTGCTAAGGGGAAACTAATTTCGAGTCGCTCGAAAAGCGTAATGGCCCGGGGGCGCGGTTAAATTCGTTTTTGCCGCGGAAAAAAAGTTAGACGCCCGTCGGTCCGCGCCGTGTCCGTAGACTGGGACACGGGAAATTTGTTTATCGGCGCGCGAGCCGACCGGGGCCGAGGCATTAATACGCGGGGCGTCAGCGATAACCATTCTCAATATCCATAATTATTATCAGCGGCGGGAGCTGTTGGCAGCCCCAGAGCGCGCGCACACCAACACCACGTGACTCATTCCCGTCGAAATAAAATGACAACGTTCATTTGCAAATGCACGAAAGTGCATTATTTTTATTGGGTTTGTTAGTAGCCGAATCGTCGCGTCGATGTACAGACCCGGGCGCGGTGTGCGTGGGTGCGTGCGTGCGCGCGCGCGTATCCGTGAACCATGCTCGCCGTCGCCCGTTCTACGCGTACGCGTGAAATCGCGGAGACGAGGAGGGCACAGGGGATGATCGTGTGCGTGCTAGCACACGCGTCAGTTCCGTTCTACAAGCCGGCTAAAGGGGGTGTGACAGATTTGCCGGCGGAATACCGATGGCCTGCTCGTTTTTTCCTTTATTTCTCTCCTCTTTTTGGTACACTCTCTGTTTCATTTTTTTCGTCGCGCTAGCGACCCGGGGTGAGCGACGAGAAACTGCGTCGATGTTTGGCAACGATCCTGGCTACCGAACGAATCGACGTGTCACAGGAATTTATCTTAATTTATGGAACGACCGACCAGCGGTCGCGGCACGGCGCGGCGCGGCGCGACGGCGGAGAATCTTTTTGTTCGTCGATTAATTATTCCTGGCCAGTCGACGTCGATCCCGCTGCACTAGAATTTTAATAACTTTCTGCCCCCTTTTTCGCGGCGCGAGGGGCGGCTTCTTCAGCTAGGTGACGAGAAATTGATTGGATCGCGGTCTAAACTCATGTGCGATCGACCGACGGCCTACCTATTAAAGTCAGTCCTACAAATTTTCTCAGCACTGAACAATTACTATGATTTTTAATGAGACAGTTAGACCTTATGTCCGGACATTCTTCGTCGTGGGAATGAGCTATTAATTTTAGAAGGGATCCGTTTATTAGACAATAATTGGAAAAAATAAATACCAAAATCATGTAAAATCACATCCATTGATTAAACATAATAGCTTAATATTGTCATATCCTCAAAGCTTCACAAGACGAAATTATTACGTACGCAAACGAATTCCTATAATTCATATAAACAGAATTCATGTTTTTTCGGTCTGTCTCTATTTTCTATGCCTATTTAATTCCCCGAAATTCGCTAGGTAATCAACATTTTCATTCAACATTCGGTTCATCTATTCGAGTATAATCAAACGTACGAATTACGCCAAACAGGAATCCTTCGCCACTGATACAACAACCTCGGAGCTCGTTGAAAAAACAAGCGCGGGCAACGAGCGGAGTGACGGTCCCTTCGCGTCCGCGATTCCCATGGAAAATCCATTAATTGAACCCGTCTCGTTACAAGTTTCTCATAATACAATCCAGCTAATCACGACGATATTTCCTCGACGCTGCGAGCCGGCTGTGTAATTAAAAATTCGTACGACTGCTTGATTCGCTGAAACACAGAACAGCGCGGGTCCCGGACTTGGGGGAGTTAATAAACGCGCGAGTAAGAACCGGCGCGCGGCGATGCACCGGCGGAAATGCGCGTGCCATACCGTCTGGACGCACCTACGCACGTGACCGAACTAATCTCGGGGACCGACGGGTTTCCCCCTTTTTTTTTGTGGATTACGCTTTTACACACTTGCGGTCCCGCGGTAGAAAAAAAGCATCGGCTCGTCTGGGAAATCAGCCAGAGGACGTCGGGCACTTTTCGACTCGGCTATGCAAATCGCGCAACGCGACAATTACGGTCAGTTTTGGTGCTCGCTACAGCGCGACGCGAGCCGATGTCGTGGGAAAAAAAAGGAGCGGGCAAGGAAACAAAAAAGGCGGTTTGCCCGGTCGGTCTCTGGCAGTCGCGCACGTACGGACCACACGGGGACGTAGAACCGGGGGGGGGTGGGGGCCGGGCGACGTGCGCGAAAAAAGTCGTGAGTGTTGTAAAAATCCGGGACCGGCAATCGGGCACATTGTGTCCAGCCGGCGAACAATACCGACTCTGCGTTCGGGTGACTAGCGCATTTTCCTGCGAATTGGCCTGCATTGTTGGATTTTTCAAATCGTATTTTTAGCTTACGCAGCAACAAAAATTGTCCGCCGTCCGCGGACCCCCTTTTCGGTAGCTTCTGTCATCCACCGATACTGTTACCCTCCCCTTGCCTCCTTCCGCCTGTCATCTTTTTTCCCTACAATTCTTCCGAGCAAATTATTGACTCTTTCAACCGACCGAAATGCAGCAACTATCAAATTTTCTTCCCCGACGAACTCGAACATCAGAATGAATCATCTGAGAAATATTTCGAAACGTCGTTGTAATTAGGAGATTTGTCAACGTCCATTAAAATTTTAAATCTAGATCGGGCCAAGTATGCGATGAATAATTGAAGAAGTTATCTACGACGAGCGTCGGAAAGAAACGTGGAGGGAGAAGAAGAATCATAATTTCCTGTTTACGCGATGTTACTGGTATCCGGCGTGTTCGAAAGAAGCCCGACAAGAAACTCCCTGTCAAGCTCACCTACCCCCCTGAACGACAGTCAAACGGTACAACGGCCACAGCCCTGATACAAGTAGTCGCGGTGCAGCCGCTTGTCTGCGCCGGGCATTCCTAGAACAGTAATCTTATTAAATTTACATATTAATCAACGGATTTTAATTATCCCCAACCCCGACCGAGATAGAAGGAGTAGGGGGTGGAAAGGAGAGGCTCGCCGAAGGAAAGGGGTAGAGAAGAGTAGCGAGAAAAGGGAGACGGTCGCAGAGACAGAGGAAAGTTGAAGGAGGAACGATAAGGGGTTGAACTGGATAAAGGGAGACAGAGATAAACTGCCGGCGAGGGAGAGGGGGAGGGAACAGAGACAGCGTTCGAGATCGAGTCGGAAAGAGACGGGGCACAGTCGGGCAGAGTGAGAAAGGGTTATGGAAAGTGAGACAGGTGTATACACGGGGAGAGGAAGGAAAAGAGACAGCTCCACCCTTGTGCGGCGGTAGCGGTAGCGGTGGCGGAGACCGAGCCAGCTCTCGTAATTTACATTAATCCAATAATTGCATGGAGGTTTCCTAATTAGAAATTCAAATGAGGTGGTGGCAGGCAGGCAGGCACAGCCAGCCAGGGCTACCAACTCAGCAGCAGCAGTGGGAGAGAACACCATCGCCACCGAGCAAAGTCCGCCGCACATCGCATCGGGCGATCGTACGTCGACTGGCCCTGGCCTAACACGAGTACGGGCGATGCCAGAATGGGCGTTAAAAGCTACCGGAATTTCTCGAAATTCGGAACCGATAGTCCTGTTACGTATACCCTGAGCTAATGCCCGCCTGTAGACGCCCGAAACCTATCTAAGCCTTGCCTTTTAATCACTCCCTCTATCCTCGGTCCCATCCCTCCGCTCCTACCGCAAATCGAACTGCGGAAAAATTGAATCCTAATCTGCTTAAGCTCAGTTTGAGTTAAGGAACTTCCGAAAAAGTAATTAGGAGTACTAAAGGGATTTCTTTATTGGATTTCGTTTCGAACGATACGCGAGGACTTACAAATGTTCATTCAAAAAATTATGAAGAAAGAAGATTTCCAAGTATAATTCATAATAATGTTAACGATAAATATTAAAAAACAAAGAATCAACGAAATGCATCATAAAAATGATTAATTCCCCTCAATGCAAATATTTTGTCTGTAACGATAAGTTAATAAAAAAAAAAGGATCAAAATTCTTTATTCACTGGAAGGAATATCGTTACTCCCTGAAAAGAATAATAAAAAGAAGTAAAAGAGATTCAGATGCGTGAGGGCATCGGACGGGAGCAATTTCAGTGCAATATAACGTTGTTCATCGGTACGTCCCGGTGCGTGTGGTCCTTTTGTTGTCCCCGGAGGGATCCCTCGGCAAACCTAACACGTCCCTAATATCGTCACAGGTCCGTCCCTCCGTCGTCACCCAGGGTATATCATCGTACACGGTCGAACCGTGCCGGATAGTCCCAACGTGGCCGATTAGCGAAGGTGTCAACCTGCATGCGCGACGCGTGCGTTTCAC
>SMSR01016196.1:336278-367106 GCA_019453355.1 Ceratina japonica | reverse complement strand
CTAATTTCCAGCCCACTTTTATCATGAAAATTCTGAACGAGAATGTGTTAGTTATTATTATAAAGAAGAAACAGTTGAAATCTGGGAAGAAATCACGATTATGGAAAAACCGTGATTTTAATTTGATTATATCATGATGCTATTCTCAGACTATAACAAGGGTATATCACTTTTATAGACTCCTCTTTCGACGAGGAGAGAATCGCCTTTGCAACTTTATTCACCTTGACGAAGGAATTCCTACCTGACAACGCAGTGCTTCTCATCCTAAAATAGTTAATATTTTCAACATCATTTTTATGAAAACCATCATTCTTATATTCTGTTCTTTTGATTTTCCTCGAAGTAAAAAGAGCGTCTTAAATATCATAACATTTTTATTCCTATCATAATTACAATGAAAATGAACAAATTACAAGAGATATGAGAGACGAATAGTAGGCAAGAGGACAAGTCTTGATTTTCGTCCGACAATCGCAAAACGACACTAATATGGATATACGCGTAAGTAAATATGTAAAAAGTATATTGCAATTAAGGAGCAGGTAACATTTAATTCTTTTGGCTAACGAAACCAAGACATCGAGGCAAAGGTCAGAAGTTTGGTCTCGCACTGATTCCGGGTCACCGAAGAGATCATCGTCTATTCCCAGTGCGACAGGTCAGCCGAGTTTCGTCGAAGGAACTCCACGTGCAATTATGATAATGGCGACCGTAGTCGAGCCACCTAACCCGTGCTAACTCCGTACGTTAGTTCTGGTAGTTCTGATATCGTCTGTGTTTAAACAGCCAGGCGGTGCTGCGGCAACCGTCGTCGTCGTCGTCGTCGTCGTAGTCGTCGTCGTCGTTGGAACGAGAAACGACGAACGGGGGTGTGGAGCGGCGATGGTAACGGGAAGATGGGGGTGTTAAAGGGGAAAGACAGAGAGAGAACAAGTAGAAGGGGGGGAGGGCCGAGAATCGGGAAGAGGGGGCAAACTGGATGGCGGGGAACACGAGGCTACGACGGCGAATCTACATAATATAACCAACTATTGTTCAAATAGACGGCGCTCCGCAGATTCAATTACCATTGTGATACAATTAATGTTGGGAATTTCATCAATTCGAGTGCCGGGCACGGCTCTTACATATGCATAGGAGAATCGAACGTGGCGCGGATTTTGTGCCCGCGAAGAAAAGTCGACGACAAATATTATTCAAGCAGCTTGGGCTCTAATCAGCCGCCGGAAATCCGGGGATTCCGGACCCGAGAATTCTCCTTCGATAACCTACACTACCCTGTCATGCCACTTTGTATATGGCTAGCGTAATCCAGGAAAGAGATTGATAACATTTGATGATTAAAAATCGTTAATACCAAATTCAATCGGGTATTAAAATCTAAAGTATATAAGGGAAACTAAACTGCAGCAAACACATTATATTAACCCTTTGCACTCGTATGTCACGCTGCAGATGACGTTGAACACATAGCACAGAAAATAAATCGAGTGCAAGTTAAAGATTATAGAAGAAAAAGTGTGAGGAAGAACGATGGAATATTGGAAGGGACAATTAGAGGAATCGGAAGAAGCTGAATCATTCATCGAGATCGGCATTGAATACTGGAGACCCGGTCTATCCTGTTCCGACATCGCACCGCATAATTCCCCAAGCATCGTTCCTTGCAACATTAATCCGGCGAAGGTTGTGAATATAATCGGCCCGTATTGCACTGTCGGCGTGGCTATATTCGACAATTATCGTTTTCACCAAACATATCGGCGGTGGTATTTCGCGCCGAAATCACGACCAAGGTCTACCCTGGTCGTTATTACGCAAAAATGATAACGACGCGTTATTCAATTAGATTATTTTCATGGGACGCGTAGTAATTTCATTGCGTGCGACGAGCAGAAGCGGGTGAAAATGTGGGAGTGGGATAGGTGGACAGTGTTGCATCGGGGGTGGGTTCCGGTCGGAACAGGACGAGGTGGAGAGAGAGGGAGAGCAAGAGAAAGAGAGAGAGAGAGAGGGAGGGAGATTTTGAGTGAATTGGCGAGCTGAACGCCAGAGGCGGGGCGATGCGTAGGCGCCACATCATTGCTGGACGTTAATCGCTGATATCGTTGCCCGAATTAAGTGGTATATCGAGAGCTTTTAGAATTAATCGTAAACCGACCGCGGCCCGAAAACAGACCGTCCGTATCATGGGGCTCGTTTCGGACATCGGGAGCCGGGACTCATCCGAACGGAAAATTGAGAGCCACTGGTTGCCGCGGCTCGCGTGCACGGATCCATATAAATTCTAATTCCGCAATCAGCCGGTATCCAAGATAGTTCTAGGCCGATCCTAGCCGGAGCTAATTCCAACTACCACCTCTAACGGCGCGCTCGCGCCGCCCTACCTCACCTTCTTATATTTGCCCGACAGTTTATAATAGCCATAATCAACGGTTATACCAATCCCACGATAATAATTACCGGGAAGGGTCGGGGCAACTGAAACTTTCATCCCGCGTGTGTGGAACTACACACTACACCGTGTCTCGTGCGGCTAATTCGCCGCGCGGCACACGCGTCGTCCACAGGCCCGTTTCTCTAACTTCTTCGGTGATTAAATTCCATTTCGACCGGTCGACGCTGGAAAAGAACGAGTCGCTAGTGGGGACGGATATGTGCGCGGCTCGTATACCTAAACCACGACGCCGAAACAACCGCCGACGGATTAATAACTTTCCCAACTATCGATCTCGCTCCCCCGGTATCGCCCATAAACGTCTCCTTTCCCGGTGACGAAAACAATTTGACGGATCGTTAAATAAAATTAAGCGATCGTGGGTGGACGTAGTCCCGTTTCATTCGCGGAGTGTAATCTTATCGGTCGGTCTGAACGACGAAGCAATCGTCGTCGAAGGACGAAACGTCTGTGTGACAGGCCGTACGTGCATCGTGTATTCCGTGGCGTTGAAAGGCCGCGCGGACCTTGAATTATCGAAAGTAGGATAGATCGATTTGAGTCGAAACCGGCGAAGTTTACCAAGCGCATGCCGGGGACGAAGGGAGCAATTTTCCATCCCCTCTACCCTTTGTCCCTTGGACCCCCCGTGGGGCACCCAGAATAATCGATCGTATAATTATCGTGATGTACCTGCTAATGCCATGAAAATCAGCCCCTCGCAGCGTCCGCCGTGCCGCGCGCCGCGCCGCCGTGCAGACGGCGGCGGTGCGGCAGGTTAAGCGTTGGTAGTAGGAGCACATGGTAATTATATCACCGACTAATGGATATAGTTAATTGCTAATTATGAGGCCTGCCGAATGATCGATAGTACCGTGAGGCATCGCGATCCCCCTTCCGATCACGTCGCGTCGTTCGCCGGGAACGACAGGGGAAGGACCGGGGGATTACCAAGAGTGTCGTTCTGGCCTCTACGCTCTGCTACCCTAAGCTCGCCGACCCGTCCCCCCCTCGCCCTGCTCGCTAGTTCCGTTCATTCTCGCTCTGTAAATTAGGCTACCGTTCGCCAGGCCGATGATCAATAATTCCGATTGATAAACGATCGGTGACGCCGTTCTACGGGAATCTAAGGGAATCGTGCTAAATGTGCCCCGGCCCGGACAGCTTTTCGTTGATTGCGTACATAGATTATGTTGATCGAATTTATTTGACTGCTTTCAAATATTATTGAAGGAAATAATGGAAACCTACCTTCGGTGGCCGATCGAAGTTACGTTGGTACATGGCTGAACTTCAATGTAGTGGTAGCAAATGTTTTTCGCAAGTATACTTCGAAATGGTAGTCACACAAATGGTAGTAACGTAGAGAAAGATTGTTCGTAACTCAAGGTCATTGAAATCGTTGTGGAAGCCTTTGTCCTAAATAATTACCGAGGTGAATATTTAAATGAAATGTATTTGAATATTTAAGAGTGATCTCGCGTTTAACGGATTTATTGACCGGCATCATCGAGGCCTTATGAGAATTTATGAAATTGAAACGCGAATTTAAAAGTTGGAGGTACTACACTATGCAAACGACGCTTGATGTCGTACTTAATTAATCTTGATTATTTGCATTTGGTCATTAAAAGTGACACAATTTGTAATGCTGTATCTTGTAGTTTCAAGAATAATTATAGAATGTGAAACGGAACAACTCTGCATCCTAATAGAATTGCGATAATTAAATATCTATTTTATTATGGAACAACCAGAATTCATTTCCGATGTACTTCTCAAGAGCTGCTTAAGCGATGTCAATTTAGGAACTAAGGATAGAAAATTCAGTACAGTCCTGCAGAGAATGTACCTTCGAAAACGTATGGAAATCCGTACACGTGGACGATGAAGGGCCGCACGATCGCAGTCGAAAAAGGAATTAAAAGTGAAGACAGACGCAAAGACTATCGCAAAAGATTCCTTTGGCGTTACGGGCTTAAAGCGAATTGCCGCCGCACCGCGCCGATTAGGTGAAAACACGAGTCAAAGGGCGGAATAATGTTAGCCTTCCTATCCGAGGGAAGGGACTTTATTAGATCGCGTCGAGGCAAGCAAAGTCTTTTCGTTTCGCAAAAGCGAGTCGCGTGACTCTTCGCGCTTTCGTCCCGCTTTCACGTTGAAATCCGACGCGGCGCGTACTACAACCGGCGTGGGATGGGTGACTAAAACTGCCACAGGGCGTTCAAGGTGTCGAGAGTCGGGTGTCTGGATTGTAGCGCGCTGAAATTCTTTAGCCAAAAATCAAAGACATGGAGATTAACTCCCTCCCGCGTGTTCGCGCAGTCTAGGCGCAACGACGAGATTAGCTAATGCGATTCTACGTCGCGCCCAAGGACGATAATTAGCCTAACGTACCACGCGAAAACCCATAGACTCACGGTTCGGTTACATATTTCATTTAAGTCATTCTGCTCGATATTTAGTCCAATTGCACAGTGACTGCATATTTCTCTGATAAATTTAATAATAAATATAACTTTATTATAGTAAAGTGGATATGAACAATAATCGTTCATAAAAGTTCTTAGATCTGATTCTAAAAGCAAGAAGAAATTGTACCAAATTCCAAAATCCATGCCCCCGCGTAGGGACCGAACGAAAAGAATAAAAGGCACTAAAAAATATTGATACGTTTTTATAGTCGAAAAGTTTCGATCANCCAAAAATCAAAGACATGGAGATTAACTCCCTCCCGCGTGTTCGCGCAGTCTAGGCGCAACGACGAGATTAGCTAATGCGATTCTACGTCGCGCCCAAGGACGATAATTAGCCTAACGTACCACGCGAAAACCCATAGACTCACGGTTCGGTTACATATTTCATTTAAGTCATTCTGCTCGATATTTAGTCCAATTGCACAGTGACTGCATATTTCTCTGATAAATTTAATAATAAATATAACTTTATTATAGTAAAGTGGATATGAACAATAATCGTTCATAAAAGTTCTTAGATCTGATTCTAAAAGCAAGAAGAAATTGTACCAAATTCCAAAATCCATGCCCCCGCGTAGGGACCGAACGAAAAGAATAAAAGGCACTAAAAAATATTGATACGTTTTTATAGTCGAAAAGTTTCGATCATCCAGGCGATACTACTCGTAAAACAATTATTAGTTGTATCCATAACTCTCCATTAATGTTTTGCAAACATAACAATAAAGGTATTTTATTTAGAACAAATCAAATAAAGCATTCCTGAAATAAAACGTCGGATCTGGATTCCTGCCAACTTATCGTCCCGCGACCGTCATTTATTCTTGCGCGAACCAAACCTTTTTGTAAATTGAAACTTCAAAAAGCTTAACAGCTGTCAATTCGATCCGTCCGAGTGAAATTTCCAACCTTTACACAAATGGAAAATAAGCTCATGAGCTTAATAGAACGTTGAGTGAATATTATAGAAATGATAATTAAGTAAAATTACATTGAAGACGTTTTCAATTACGCCCGAGCCTTACACTCCCGCGAATTTTTTCCATTTACGTAATGTCCATAAAATGATGTTCACGTTTGATGATTAACTACACCTATTNTTATAGAAATGATAATTAAGTAAAATTACATTGAAGACGTTTTCAATTACACCCGAGCCTTACACTCCCGCGAATTTTTTCCATTTACGTAATGTCCATAAAATGATGTTCACGTTTGATGATTAACTACACCTATCCAAAACGAGTTAGGCAGGTATTAAAGAAAGATTCAGGATAATTGATTCCTCCATGACGAATGAGTACAAAGATGAAAGATTCGCGTTGGAATGTCTCGTGCCGATTAAACGAAAAAAAAAGGAAAATGAAACGCAATGGGGAAACTTATAAGTCGGAGTGTACACGCGTGAAATCAATTAGAATGAAAGGCGACGACATTAATTAATAGATACGCTTTACCCGGTGCCAGGAGTTAAAACACTTGAGCAAATAAGTGGATTCCCTCAGGAGGGGCAGGTTAAATTACGCATATACGTACCCACACGCGCGTGGACGCGCGTGTATCCGCGTACGTGTTACGGTATATTCTATAAGTAATGTACGAGGCGAATGCAATTTTGAACCATCAATTTCCGATAAGGATCGGCGCGAGGAACGGGAGGAACGTTATTACGATGCGGCTGTTACGAAGCTCGCGGGTCGCGATGAAAAATACTGAGCGAGCTAATTTGTTCTCTCTCTCTTACTTGTACACACACACACGTTCCTGTCTATGAGTATCCTGGCCAATCCTCGGGACAAAATCGTTGACTTTCCGCAAATCTATATCAGATTTGAGATTAATAATTATACTCTACTTAGAGAAATATATAATTTTATAATAAATCTTGTAAATAAATGATTATGTAGTCGAATTTGGTTTAGGTGTACTGTTTTTACATGTTGTTCGACCGTGAATTCTATTAACCGACTTATGAAGGAGAGTGTACATATGTACTTATTTAAGTCGGTTCATGTAACGGGCCGAAGGAGAAAATTGATTCGACATTGATAGTTACGTTTCGCAACCTTGACGACGATAATGGAGAAACCTCGGTACACGCCGATTAACCTTTTTCCAACGCGATCTATATTGACCGGTACCTACTTATGATCATACACCGTTGGTTACCAGGAACGGAAGGGAACGGAGCCAGAATAATCGTCTTAGCAGTAGAACCGCGAGCGCGCTGCCAGTATCGCTGGAACATCTAGAATTACGCTCATTAACACCGAGGCATCTGCTAATGATCTTACTTGGCTCCGGATTGTGTAACTCAAGGACTGCATGGAAATCGGTCGCCGAGTATAATAAGCCTCCTCTCGGAATAATATTATTCCTTATTCGAATCACAACGTGTCTACTCTCCTTCCTCTAATGCTCGGTTACAAATCAACTGTTCAAAAAAACGACTCTTTTTCTTTCTATCATATCTAAGGTTTATCCTGGTTTGGCATTGTTCCCTGTTGCTAAATCGTGTCTGCTGCATGATGTCAGATCTCAGGTTAGAATGCATCACGTAAAATTGCCAGAATTAAATTGCATTAAAGTTTAACTACGTTTCATGAAAATGATGACGTCCTTAAATAGAGGAATAAAAAGAACATAATCGTCATAGTGAATAAGAGAATCCGTAATACTCGATTGTATAAAATGCACATAAATGAGACTGTATTGATTTTATCTCTTATACATTATTGACTGTCTTCCTTTAATAATGACTAAAAATAAATTGTTGAAGTCACTCCGTTAACGTCGTCTATATTGTATTTTCGTGGAATGAAATTTCTATGNTAGAATGCATCACGTAAAATTGCCAGAATTAAATTGCATTAAAGTTTAACTACGTTTCATGAAAATGATGACGTCCTTAAATAGAGGAATAAAAAGAACATAATCGTCATAGTGAATAAGAGAATCCGTAATACTCGATTGTATAAAATGCACATAAATGAGACTGTATTGATTTTATCTCTTATACATTATTGACCGTCTTCCTTTAATAATGACTAAAAATAAATTGTTGAAGTCACTCCGTTAACGTCGTCTATATGGTATGTTCGTGGAATGAAATTTCTATTACAGAGATGAAATTTAATTGCCCCTGAATAACTCCGTGCAAGAAAGTCTTCCGAGAATCTTAGTTAAAACTGCTTTCATCGAATCAGATGCGAACCACTATTTTCATCAGCGGTTAGCAAACGGATAAAAACAACTTCGTGCGAGAAGAAAGAAGGAGGACGAGAGGGAGAGAGAGAGGGGTTCCCCGTACGAATTCCATAGAGTCAGCGACATGCGCGCAGCGAGAATGAGGACGTACACGAGGATTCCCGGTTAACTTGAACTTGCGGTTCAACGAATGAAGACGCCATTATTAAAGGAAATGTCAAGTGTCGGAATCATTCCGTGCGCGGATTAACGCGAGCAGCGTAACCCTCACTCCCATGCGTCTCCATTGCGCCGATTGGCGGTGTTGTTCCCGTCGTCACTGTCGCCGCGCATCGCATCATCATCGGAGACTCCCGTCGACGAGATTGACCGGATTTACCAGGGTAATAATAATTTATTCCCTGCGCACCCTCCGCGTCCCCCCTCGTTCTTTCTGCTTGGCGAACGACAAGTGGACCTCTTAACATGTGCTGAACGACTCACGTCCACCGCTGATGACTTCTGGGAAGTATCTTCGCGGCGCGGCGCGGCGCGGTATGCCGGTCGACTTGGACGTTGCCGAGGAAAACGTCAGCACGTAATTACCGCCACGATCGCGATGACCGTCGCTGTGCCAAGTGCCGAGGCAACAATGCCAGAGCTCCTGACAAACGCGACGATCGTTCACCCCTATCGTAACTTGAGATACGTTCAACATTCGATACCATCGGCAGGGAGAATTCGTGGGATTTCAACTACATACTATGGTTTGTCTATGCACAGGGTTTTGACATTATTCCACACTGTTTTTTCCGTAAACTGTACTAACAATTCTGACTGTCATTTGAACTCTGTATAACGAAATAAGCCGTGAATCCACTTGCCGGGTGACACAAGGGGGATTAAAATAAACAGAAAGAAAACGCTGATCGTGAATAATACAGAACGTATTATTCCTCAATCGGGATCTGTAATGCATGAGGACATAAACTATCCTAAATGTGGCACGTTCGAAGATTGCAGTCGATCTCTATTATTCATATAAGTACCTCCTATTCTTGCATAACCCAGATCCAGATCAAGGAATTAAGTAGTACAAGTCTAAACTTAGTACGGAGCTGCCTTCCTCCATATTACATCCTTCACCTGATGAAAATTTCAACCGCCCTCTGTCGAACGACTTTCTTTATTATCGCCCACGTTTACTTGTGTCAATTGGACCAAATCGACTTAACTATTAATTGAATTATCAATTTAATGAAATAAGCATCGTTTTCAAGGTGTCGCGACGAATTAGCGGAAGGAAACAGTTCGGAAGAACGTCGTGAAAGAAAGCGAAAAGAGAAAAGAAGGAGTAAGAGAAAGACGGAAAGTCGGCGGATCGTACAGGACCAACGCGGCGGCCACGGTCGGTTTAATTAAGTTGCCCGAGTCCGGGCAGAAGTTTCGTCGGGTTTGTTTCGAGGCGGCAGAGATGGCAGTGGGTACAGCGACACACAAATAAATTTTCCTGGAATGGCATTGTCTTTGAGGTCGACACATTTGCGGAATAATACTCGATAACTCGGGGGCCGAGGAGAAGTTATATTAGGACGGCTTAATTAACCCCCTACCATCGGCCCGCACCTCGCCCCGCCAATTCTATCGCCCCCCACATCCTGCACCGTCGTCCCAAGCTGCGTTTCTCTCTTTCCCTAGCCCGGCCTGCCTACCCGCACCCATCCGACGCTTCCTTCGTATTCCTGTGCTTCACCTCGTGAACTGCGAGCAGAAACGCGTAACTACGTCTCCCACTACGAACGTAACCCCTTCACCCTCGATATAGACGTCTGCCACGACTCATTATGGGTTCCTTATTACGGGAATAGATTAACGGATTGAATCTTAACTGATGACAGACGGCACTGACGAGCCAAACTAATTGTAAGAGAAGTATGTTCAAGCTTTCAGCAGAACTTGTTACACTCCTCCAACTTACTGCTCCTGTCGTCGCTTTTCTAATGTAATTTCGTTCCGAATTGCTAAGTTGTGTAAAATTAAGTGCATAATCAGCACTCGTAAGGAAGAGTAAATGGTTTTTAATTTATTCCTATTCACGGAATCGTTTATTGTACGTATTCTTTCTTCTTCGAATGCTCTGAACACTGTGTACTGTAAACGCGTTGGCGCGTGTATCGTGACTGGTATGCGCAGTATGCGGACAGGCGATTTCCTGAAGGAAATCAAACGGTACAGCGGCGCGGCACCGTTTCCATCGTGGTTCGAGAGGGTACAGAATGAGAAAGCCGAACTGGCAGCGTTAAATTTGATTAACACTCGAAAGATGATGATGGGCCTCGCGGGGAGAATTCGCTAATTTATAATTCAATTTGTTCCTTCGATATTTTTAAGTAGACATTTTCAGAAAGTTTCATTAGTTAGTGGAAGCATGAATGATGCTTCAAGCGTTGCCGCTCCTTCATAAAAGCGTAAACATAATGTGATGCAATTAATGAGAGGATTTCAGGAAACCGTATTAGTCGCTATGTCAACGTTCCCTGCAATATTGAATATTCTCGTATAAATATTTCAGAAATAAGAGAAAACATTTTAGTATTTAATCAGCTTTGAATACTACAAATAGTCAGGAGACGATAAACCACGTGAATGTACATAAACGAGTAGAATAAAATTACACTGATCACTGAAATGGGAAGAAACGAATTAATGTTGGCTCCACACAGGTTAGAGCTATGAGTAAGAACAGCATTTACAGCATGTACATTGCGATCATTAACCATGACACATATGCCTTGAATTCACGAACAAATCCTACGATCCACCGTCTGTCGAGCGAACGGTGTTCGCAGAAACACAGTATAAGTTCTTTCTCATACTGTCGCACAGGTATCCACATTGTCATTAACCATAGCTCGTAAAGATCGGCATGAACGCGATGTAAAAGCGAGGTAGGAAGCACGAAACGAATCGGCACGAATGGGTCAAACACGTCGAATTAACGCGTCGTGTNCCCCCCACATCCTGCACCGTCGTCCCAAGCTGCGTTTCTCTCTTTCCCTAGCCCGGCCTGCCTACCCGCACCCATCCGACGCTTCCTTCGTATTCCTGTGCTTCACCTCGTGAACTGCGAGCAGAAACGCGTAACTACGTCTCCCACTACGAACGTAACCCCTTCACCCTCGATATAGACGTCTGCCACGACTCATTATGGGTTCCTTATTACGGGAATAGATTAACGGATTGAATCTTAACTGATGACAGACGGCACTGACGAGCCAAACTAAGAGAAGTATGTTCAACGTTCAACNAGTATGTTCAAGCTTTCAGCAGAACTTGTTACACTCCTCCAACTTACTGCTCCTGTCGTCGCTTTTCTAATGTAATTTCGTTCCGAATTGCTAAGTTGTGTAAAATTAAGTGCATAATCAGCACTCGTAAGGAAGAGTAAATGGTTTTTAATTTATTCCTATTCACGGAATCGTTTATTGTACGTATTCTTTCTTCTTCGAATGCTCTGAACACTGTGTACTGTAAACGCGTTGGCGCGTGTATCGTGACTGGTATGCGCAGTATGCGGACAGGCGATTTCCTGAAGGAAATCAAACGGTACAGCGGCGCGGCACCGTTTCCATCGTGGTTCGAGAGGGTACAGAATGAGAAAGCCGAACTGGCAGCGTTAAATTTGATTAACACTCGAAAGATGATGATGGGCCTCGCGGGGAGAATTCGCTAATTTATAATTCAATTTGTTCCTTCGATATTTTTAAGTAGACATTTTCAGAAAGTTTCATTAGTTAGTGGAAGCATGAATGATGCTTCAAGCGTTGCCGCTCCTTCATAAAAGCGTAAACATAATGTGATGCAATTAATGAGAGGATTTCAGGAAACCGTATTAGTCGCTATGTCAACGTTCCCTGCAATATTGAATATTCTCGTATAAATATTTCAGAAATAAGAGAAAACATTTTAGTATTTAATCAGCTTTGAATACTACAAATAGTCAGGAGACGATAAACCACGTGAATGTACATAAACGAGTAGAATAAAATTACACTGATCACTGAAATGGGAAGAAACGAATTAATGTTGGCTCCACACAGGTTAGAGCTATGAGTAAGAACAGCATTTACAGCATGTACATTGCGATCATTAACCATGACACATATGCCTTGAATTCACGAACAAATCCTACGATCCACCGTCTGTCGAGCGAACGGTGTTCGCAGAAACACAGTATAAGTTCTTTCTCATACTGTCGCACAGGTATCCACATTGTCATTAACCATAGCTCGTAAAGATCGGCATGAACGCGATGTAAAAGCGAGGTAGGAAGCACGAAACGAATCGGCACGAATGGGTCAAACACGTCGAATTAACGCGTCGTGTAATGAAACCTCTCGATCGAACGTAACAGTTTCTGGATCCGATCGGTGGCGGATCCGTTGCCTTCGCCCCCGTTGACCCCGGATCGGTAATACGGAACGCTATTTATTCCCGAAGTTTCGAAGGCTCGGGTGAAGCCGAAAGCAGCTCACTTCGAGGTAATTACGAGGATTCGCCGTCTTCCTCGACGTCGGCGCCGCGCCGGCGATCACCGTCTCTCTTTATTCGCCGCGGCAAAGTATACGCCGTTCTCACTCTTGCCCGCCGATTCTATCGGGCATAATTACCTTTCGCTGTCCCTCTCGGATAATCATTGTAACACCTAAGCACCCTACCTAACCTACCGGAGCCTAGCCAGCGTTTCCACCGGCGTTATTCGCCATCGATCGACTGCTCCTGACGACGATTTCCGTGCTACGACACTACGTGGTCATTGCTGCTGTACGACTAGGACTAGATCGTTTCGCTAACGATTACAGTGTCACTCGGCCAATCTAGGATTATCGCCATTCCGGGCCAGACACGAACCGGCATGCGACGCGTGACCATCGATATTACAATTTTACAGACGCTCGCGATAACTACTATTTGACAATTCCTTTACGCGATTCCGTCCTCGCGATCCTCGCCCCTAGCCAATTACTGTACACGAGTATAAAGAACATTCCTGATGTTTTATCGTTTCATATTATTCTACTAATCGTCGTACTCGAGTTTGAAAGGACACGAATGAATATATTATGAATTAAGAAAGATATGAAGACGTAATTGTATCGAATTCTACGTCGAGAGCTTGAAATATGGGCAGCCTGTGAATGGCTATACGATCTTGCACTTTCTACAATCTATTCAACGTTCGTCGGAAACCTGTCGTATCGATCAAATAATTAGCGACGGAAGTTTGTCTCGAGCTTTAGCCGAAGAGAAACATTATTACCAGCCCGTAAGTACCACCGTTTACAATGTTATTACGTGCATATTCTTACGTAAGCTTTTACGCAACGCTCTATGCAGAGGCGNAAATAAAACGTCGGATCTGGATTCCTGCCAACTTATCGTCCCGCGACCGTCATTTATTCTTGCGCGAACCAAACCTTTTTGTAAATTGAAACTTCAAAAAGCTTAACAGCTGTCAATTCGCTCCGTTCGAGTGAAATTTCCAACCTTTACACAAATGAAAAATAAGCTCATAAGCTTAATAGAACGTTGAGTGAATATTATAGAAATGATAATTAAGTAAAATTACATTGAAGACGTTTTCAATTACACCCGAGCCTTACACTCCCGCGAATTTTTTCCATTTANGAGTATAAAGAACATTCCTGATGTTTTATCGTTTCATATTATTCTACTAATCGTCGTACTCGAGTTTGAAAGGACACGAATGAATATATTATGAATTAAGAAAGATATGAAGACGTAATTGTATCGAATTCTACGTCGAGAGCTTGAAATATGGGCAGCCTGTGAATGGCTATACGATCTTGCACTTTCTACAATCTATTCAACGTTCGTCGGAAACCTGTCGTATCGATCAAATAATTAGCGACGGAAGTTTGTCTCGAGCTTTAGCCGAAGAGAAACATTATTACCAGCCCGTAAGTACCACCGTTTACAATGTTATTACGTGCATATTCTTACGTAAGCTTTTACGCAACGCTCTATGCAGAGGCGAACCTACAAAAGGAATCGAACAACAAATTTTGCAATCGCGAGACAATAAATAAATCATCATTATCAAACTGTGTTCTTAAATTATGTACTTCCTTTTTGAATATCTAATCAATGTGATTAATTACGAGATTAAGAGACAGGTTGGTACATTTTCAAATACAACTTTACCGTAAATCTTGTTGACGTGAATCAAATTATTTAATCTTTGTCTCGATTCATAAATAGATGAAGAAATTCTTCTGATGTAAAAACGTACACTTGAGAAACGAGACGATATTTTATACATCTAATTCCAATATCTATGAGGTAGGCATGCAACGGCAGAGCGTTCGCATACGCGGGGCATCGATGACTTTTCGCTCCCTGAATCGATTGATCCCCCGGTTTAGTTTTATCGATCCCCATATATGTATTCAATGTGGATACGCGGCGGCACGCGTGACGCACTAAATCATTGAAATTTATGCAGACCCGGGGCCCACTACGCGCAGTATCTTTCACTTTTCATTACGGGATCATTTGTCATGCGTCCGTAGATCCCTTATCACTGGCCGATCATAAACAACCGAGGCATAAATTTCAACTTTCGCGCATAACCTGACGGCGAACCATCGACCGGCGACCGCGAAATTTATTACTTCAAAATTCACCAATCGAATTCTACAATACGTAGTACGTCTGATCAGGAACGACTGCTTCTACTTCCATGTGGAGAAAAGTATCGTCAATGAGATGGCTTTAGTTCACGTCGGGACTGAACCCTGATTCCTAACGAAGGTATGAGGAAGTCACGTCTGCCCCGGGGAAGCATACGTTCGAAATCGTTTTACTATAAAACTTTTATGGGCTAATATACCGTTCGACCGTGCGGATATAGAGAAACGTGCTAGCTGTATTACTCGAGGCATGGCAGAATAGATTTATTCTAATGTGCTCTAAGAGTTTAGGGCCGTCTTAGAAATAATTTATTCCGAATTAAAAGTGAGATTAAAGCAAGTATTCGAGTGCACGAAATCAAGTCTAAATTTGGTTGCGCCATGACATGAAAGTTTATGGCACCGCATGATTCTTTAATTTTGTAATATTCTTATGATTAAGAATGAGTCACAAGTTCTTATGTAATATGCATGACAAAACGTGACACGTGCAAGACTGCGATTCATCACATTTTAATACATTCAAACGTAATGAATTAATGATTAAGAATACAGATGAGTATTTTAACAACTTTAATGCTAGATGATATGAAACTTTTTGAGCGAGATATCGGACTTTCTTCGTCGCTATTAAATGGGAATCGAACGTATTAGCAATTCGTGGAGGCATTGACGACGAAACGACGTTTGCGCGAAAGGATTTAATACCCCGTGGACGAATCAGCGTACGTTCACCTCACGGGGCATAATTATGTGTCTATGCTTTATGGCAGCGATGCGATGTAACGAATAGCTGTGCGCGCGGGTGCGCTTTCAGACGCTGTAAATTAAAGTTGAGAAAGTGCGCGGTACGCGAGCAGTCATCGCGAGGCGAGCGCGCGTTAATTAAAGCTCATTGTAATAAAGAGCAGTTTTTATTCACTTTGCCTCGTTCAGCCAAGCTGGTCGTCGGTTCGGACCAGCCAACAGCGGCTCAGCGGCGGGATATTTTTATGTTTAATTATATTAGGTTTTACGAGCTCAGCACCCGACCGTCTTGGCTGGCGTAAAACATCCCCGGCCTCGAAGAGTTTTCAACTTTAATTGTCGACCGGTCCTCCCCGTGGTTTATCCGGCTATAAACACCGGGCCTGGCGACATTTCTCCGATGAGAATTTCGCCACGATCCTTACCATCTCCTCGTCTTCATTATCCACCTCCGAGACTGAATTAATTACAATTTCGTTTCTCGTCATTGCAGGCCTGCGTTTACACTTTCAAAGATTTTGTAGAATTCTGTCGATGAATTGAAATATGCATAAAGGAACTAAGGGTTCCTTCAGGAAATTGTTTCACAATTAAAAGCATTAGGGACGACATGTATAATTGTCGGAATTTTGTATGCAAATAAGAAATCTATATTATCCATTATGACACATATACACTTTGAGATACATTCACTTTTACATACGTACATACATACATATATACATTTACAGCGTGCATGCATCAAACGTTTATAGTATCGTCCATTTATACGAAGGTTGCCTACAAGAGCAAATTAAACTAAATGTCCACTTATTAAAAGAACCACAAGAGCCGAGATAAAGAACCCATTCAGTGGTACCAAGAACGCAGCCAATCATTTGCAAACACATACTTACTTAAACGACAGTAAGGCGACACATGTTACATAAGTGTCGAGTTAAATATAGCTAAAACACGCGTTATTTCTTATTAACCCTGACTGAGGCGAAACCATTCTGCTTAACGCCTCACTTTCAACTTCGTGCTTAAACACTTAAACTTAATTCCCTAACTGGTCCACGAAAATAACTCACGAGTATTCTCAATGAAATTCGACAACTGAAATCTGAGTTCGGAATCATCCCCCTTTCTCTATTCGGCTGCATAATGAGATATCCAAATTTTTCGTATGAAAAATAGATAATTCCCGTCGATTATCAAGATCCGAACGGTTGAGGGTGCAGCTGCGTTGTAAGCTGCGGATCTCCTCACTCCCTCTCCCTTCAGCGATGGGTGCTGTTTCCATTCTCTCGCTCGCTCCTGGCACCGAGAGATATCAATTAGCACTACGTCCTGGGGAATTAATCTCGGGAATTAATATCGCGACGTTGCCAATTAATTTTCGTTAATTTCGAATCAGCAGTTTCCAGAGCAGTGCCAGTGCGGCCCCCTAACACAAATCCCTATCGCCCATGCTCGTAGTGCCCCTCTCTATCTTGGCGCCCCTCCCCGTCCGAACGGTAGCGAAAGAGAAGGCAGAGACGGGAGCATGCCGAGGAAGTAAGACGAGAAAGGGACAGAGGCACGCGTACGAGGAGATACAGGTTGCTGGGACGGACAGAGAGCGGCGGAGATAGGCAGAGACAGATAGACAGATAGATCGGAAGAGGATGAGAGAACGAGGTTCCAACAGCGACGCTGTGTAGACACTTCCACGAAAGTTTCCAACGAACAAGCGGCTGCATCGTCGACCGTTTCTTGTTCACACGCCCCCGGCCCTCGATCGCGGGAGTTGCATGCGGCGTTTATCAAAATACACATTTAATTATGCCGCGCGCTGCCATCCCCGCGCCCGCCCCGATACCGGCACGAAACTGGTTTTCAAAAATGCGTTTTCTGCTAAGTGGTNTTGCGATCATTAACCATGACACATATGCCTTGAATTCACGAACAAATCCTACGATCCACCGTCTGTCGAGCGAACGGTGTTCGCAGAAACACAGTATAAGTTCTTTCTCATACTGTCGCACAAGTATCCACATTGTCATTAAGCATAGCTCGTAAAGATCGGCATGAACGCGATGTAGAAGCGAGGTAGGAAGCACGAAACGAATCGGCACGAATGGGTCAAACACGTCGAATTAACGCGTCGTGANCAACAAAATAACTCTATGCCACGGTTGGTTTAATTGAGCCAATTTTACCGTATAAAAAATATATGTACAAACACGCTAAGAAAGAAACGAAAAATGGCTGCGATGTACATATGTGGTGCCACCTTCCGAATGACAGTTCGGGGAGATTCTGAATAAATTGCGTGTTTCTTGCGCCTCTGACTGCGTACAGTAGAGGATGGCCAGTCACGTATAGCACCGGTTTCATTTGCGTTTATCAAAACACACATTTAATTATTCCGCGTATCGCCGTGGGCGCCGAAAGTGGATACGCGGCTGGTCGCTTATTCCACGCTTAATTCACACCTGGAACCGTGACGGAGCGACTAGAGCCGCTTAAATTAAAGCGACGGATAATAAAAGCGTTAGCTCGTTGGAGCCCTGGGTTCACTGGAATCCTTTCTCCCTCTCTCTCTCTCTCCCGCCCGCTCATTTTTCTCCTCTTCACCCCCGCGCGTGTGTTTCCTTTTTTCCCCCGACCGGTTCTTTTCCTCTTTTCCTCCGACCAGTCCTTTTCCTTTTTTTTCCACGTTTTTCGACCCCGCACTTTTTTTCTTGTTTCTCCCGTTTCCGCCACGTACGGGGCAAGTCGCGTCGCTCGCAACTTGCCTTTTGTTTCCCGGCGCGGCGCGGCGCCCTTGCCGAGGTTTTAAAACACAGGAATGCGACCGCGTGCATGGCCGAATTTAGGGGTTCGCTGCGGTCGGCCGAAAACTGTGCCATTTTTGCCGTGCGTGTCCCGACTGGTAGCCACGTTAATTGGGAAAGTAGGGAAGATAGTTGGGAACTGAACCCGGCTCGATTCATTGTTGAATAATGGCCCCGTCGGCCGCGCGGTTTCATTGTCTTTTTATCGTTACTTTAAAAAAACAATAGTGGTTAATTTTGTTCACCGAGATAAGTTCCATAATTTAGCGTTTCAATTTGTTACAAATTTAACCCAGAGACAGTTCGAGATACGAATCATTGATTTTGTGACTGAAATTTTTGTTGAACTCATGTCATATCTCAAATATATCTTCCTCGCTATTTATAGTTACTTAAACTGGGGAATGAAAAGAACTGTCATGGTTAAAATATAGAATTCTATGAATTACTTCAGTTCTCGTTTCTTCTATTCAAACAATCGTCTTAAACTTTAAGTGGCAGAAATAAGAAAATTCTTTCATTTGAATATTAAACACGCCGCTTTGAAAAACGAGTTATAGGAGAAAAGTGTTGCAAAGTGATGTAAAAGTGAACGGATCGATGACTGGTGAAAAGTGAAAGAACTTTCCGGCGGTTTCCCACGAAAGCCGACGACGGATGACTTTAAATTGAAACACGCGGAGAGAATATGTGACCATAGGAGAGATTACGCGGTGGTTACACCGCACCGGGTGAAACGCTTTAACACGCACACGCACGCACGCGTCCTGGGCTGAGGCCTGATTCTGTCGCGTTCGCGCGAATTTACGCGTGCGCGCTCAAGCTCAAGCTCGTCGTCGGCAGCCGGTTAATGAGACACATTCACAAAGTTTGTCCTACGCCGAGACGAGTCGATTGTGCGCCGAGAATTAGCTTTTCAATTCACACTGGCCCCGCCCCGGCCAAACTTACGGCTCCCAAGTTCGGTTGAATTTAAATACGTCGTCGTCGTCTGGATAAGTCGCGCGCAACATGCCATCGACTAACCCCTCGTCCATGCCTCGCCTTCGACTTTCCTGCCTTTCACTGACAATCTGCGCTCTGCCAAACCTTCATTCAGCAGATGAAAATATATTTTCATAAAAAAAGAAGACAGACAGACATGTAAAGTCATTTAATGCATTAAATGACTTTACATGTCTGTCTGTCTTCTTTTTTTATGAAAATATATTTTCATAAAAAAAGAAGACAGACAGACATGTAAAGTCATTTAATGCATTAAATGACTTTACATGTCTGTCTGTCTTCTTTTTTTATGAAAATATATTTTCATAAAAAAAGAAGACAGACAGACATGTAAAGTCATTTAATGCATTAAATGCTTATAAATTGGACACTCAGCCCCTCAAAGATCTTAAAAGTACTGATATGGAAACAGTAGTTGATACTTAATTAATTTTCTGTTGCAGAATCATTAATATAAAATCACAATTTCATGATTATCAAATAATTTCTCTAAACTAACTATAATTACAAGAAATATGAGGAGTGAATGATTTCTTGATCCCGCAGAACTTATGATTTATAAACGTACGTATAATCCTGTACGAACATGCAGAATTCATTTAACAAAGTGTACAGCAATGATCAGACAACTGAACAGACAATTTCGCGTGTTACTTTCTCTTCCTGCTAAATGACGAGTCATTTTCAAGAGAGTTGTACAACCATCTAATCATGCACGTCTCGGTATCAAGATAACATTTCAATTTTGATGAGAAATCGTGAGAATCTTTCTCCATATAAAGTATGTACACGCGCACCTTTCATTTAGGAGTAATGAATCTCCTTTTCAAAGAAGGATTAGAATTTCAAACATTCTCGACTCGTAGAACAATTATTCAGTCGGCATCCGGTTCGCGGGCAAATTACGTGTATCTCTTAGCCGTGAATTCTAATTAACAAGCGAGAATGAGATCGAAGAGGGTAGCGTAATTGCGGGTAGGGCGGGCTTCGATTAGCCGACAGACTTTCGTTATACTAAATTCAAAACAATAAGAGGGACACGGCGAAAGAGCGAAGGAGAGGGAGAGGGAGAGGGAAGGGAGAGTGCCCGTCGTGAATTTCACCCGTGCCTGGTAATGGAACTTCTGCCGCTTTTATAAAACGGTACTGAGCTTTCTTAAATAATGAGATACATTTAATCAGAGGATTAATGAACGCCAAAGAAGTGGAATGAATTATGAATGATATTTATTCGTCGAGTACCGAAGCGACTTGGGAAAATGATAATGCGGATCTTCGTCACGATCATAATAATAGTAATACCAGCAGCGACAACGACAGCAACAACGACGACGACGACGACGACGAAAATGATAACAACTACAACTACGGTAACGAAGAACAGAGAGGGAGGAAAAAAGAAGGGTGAAGGATGTGAAGAAGGAGGAGGATGATAAAGGAAAGGCCGAGGTGCGGGAACAATAAGAAACGTGTTCAGGAAAGGTAGAACTAAAAGGGACGGGGTGAACGGGGGGGTTGAAAGGGTGAGGGACGGCGGAACGCGAAACTTCGTCTCTTGCCTCCATTTGCATAAAATCGTCGTAGTCGACGCCTTCGAAGATAATGAAATGAAACTAAACAAATAACGCGGATGCTAAACATTAATTACATTCGCCGTGGAAAGCGGAGCGCGGGGCGAGGGAGGGACGGGTGGATGTAGCAAGGGTTTCGTTGAAATTAAGAGGCACTGGGAAAAGGGGGAATGGCGAAAGGGTTCCGCAGAGAAAAGAGGGCTAGAGACGGAGCCGAAAAAGGGTCCGCGACTAGTGTGAGTACCTACCACACGGTCGGGCGAATTAAGAAATCGTTTAAGGAGTTTATATCGGGCACGTTGCCAGCAAGAAAAGGGCGAACCGCCTACCTTGCAAAAGATACTCCTGTATTTTAAGTAACCCCTACAAATCCAACCTCGGTTCGCAATCGTATTTATAAATCCTGAATGATGAATCGAATTCGCGCTCCTTCAAACTGTATACAATTTTTCAAAAACTCCATCTTATCATAAAGATATTATAGTATAAACCAAGATATTAGTATAAACCAAGATATTATAGTGTAGTATAATAGATCAATTAATTCCCGTACCCTTCATCAAATTTTACGTATGTCAATGTTCACGACCATCGGAATAAAATATGTATCACAATTAATCGACAATTCCGGTCGATATCGGGGCAATAATTACAGACGAACGTGGAGATTGAAAGTCGCTCGTTACACTCGAAAACTTAAGGCCTTCACGGCCGCACTAAATCGGCCTGAAAAAATATGCGAGAGAAGACTTCTCTCCGAAGCTCGGACGGAGTCCGCCTCTCGCGCATTCTGCAAAACGATAAACCCCGCGACGCACACACGCGTGCAGAGCGGACGAGGACGAGTTATGTGATGCGCGGATCTCTTCACGTACACGCATATACGTAGGTATGATAGCCGCCGACCGTTGCATTTCGTTGGGTATGCATTTACGAGCATGTTGGACCTCTTTCGCGGAGACATTGATGGACAAGCGCAGCTTATATGGCTACTCCAAGAGGAAGGCTCGCCGCGGCCGTTTACATATTTATGTTATGACCCCGCTTCACTCGACTTAATTGACGGAATTGCCATAAATTTGCGAATATCGCGTGGACGAAGACGTCGACCGTTCCGTAGACGCGGAACGCGCGTACGTGAGCACGTCCCGTGCTGTACGTATACGTGTCCACGTATACACACACACACACGTGTATTTTATATGCACGCGCGTGTACGTTGAATGTGCATGCGCATCTGGGATCGGAACGAATTCCAATGAATACCGATTAGAAGAGTCGCGGAACGTCGTTTCGTATCCGACGACCGCTAGGTGGGAATTCCAAAAGACGGGAGCCGTAATTGACGGAATTCCAGCAAGTTTTGAGCCGCGTTCAGCTTTTACAGTGATCGATAGTCGATACACCCGCCGCGCCGTTTTGTCTATTAGAAGGAGTGCGGTGGACGATCGCGAAGTTTCCCTCGAGTTTTGGAGGGTTTCAAGAGTGCCGTAAGAGACTCGGGAAGAATGGTGTCGTTCACGGTATTTGCGCCGAAATTGTTGGACCTCGGCAATTTTCGATAGAATCCTCCTCCAGCTATTCGCATTACGAAAAAATGCTCAGCTCGTATTTAACCCATCGTCAAGATGTTTTTCAGATAACAGTTTCACGTCCAGAAGTAACTGTTTCGTCTAGCTTCATTAATTCCAAGATACAAAAATCGCGTTTATAAGAATCTTTGAATCTAATAAAAATAACATATATTCGTCGTAACAAGCGGACTCCTGAAGGCACGCCAGTAATGGGATCTCCTGTACATTCTCGCTGTGAAGCACTTCCCGGTGTTTATTACTCGGCAGCCGTCTTCCTGAATCGCATCCTATTTACTGCTCTCGACTAGCGGATGAATCGAAATACGGAAAAGGCAAATGGGTCAGAGTTCGCCACGAAATTACCGGTGGGACCGAACGTATCGGACGTGGAAGCCTCCGAGATTCTTGCACTTACGCGATTCGTCATTGTGCAACGATTACTTAGCCGGTAGAACGCTGGCCGAGAAACATTCCAATATGTACCGATTAAGAGAGCCGAGGGAGACGTCGTCTGGTATCCGGGAGTATCCGCCGACTCGATGGGAATTCGAAAAAGTCACCGCTGGCTGGTTTATCGTATAGGTTTAACGGGATTCGTCAGGGAATAACTCACGGAGTTATTCGGATCTCTGGCAACGGGGCGCCGGGCGATCCGCGGGGTGGGAGAGAAAAGAGAAAGAGACGGGAGAGAGCGTTTCTCTTTAATTGAATCGGAATCTACATATCTGGATAGCTCCATTCGTCCGTGTACGAAGCAGAGGAGATTCTATAACGAAGGCGGACGCGTTCCGGACTCGCGAAAAAAAATGGATATTTGCCAAAGCGTTTATCTTCGTGTAATTGCGCTTTTAAATTTGCTCCTCGTGCCGCTTCACCCGTCCTGCGCCACCCTCCCGCCCCTCCTTTCCCGCCGTCCCTCGTACATCGTACCGTCCCGTCCCGTCCCAATCCACCCCTTTGTTACGTTTCCAATTTCTGCCTGCACTTTTTATTAAAACATTATTGCTTTGTATTATTGTTAATCACCGTGAACGAAACCCAACACTAAATTCACGCACAATTTTAGCAATTATTCAGCTTATTTACCTGTCGTCCCCGGGCAGGAATCACTTTCAAGAATATTATGAATCCTCGACAGTTATAAATGAAAACGTTCTTTGATTTATGTGCGAAGATCTTCTACCTTTATAATGATAAATTCAACGTCTGTATGTAACAATTTCTAATAATAGAAAATAAAAAATACAAGCCATTTTTGAATGACCCTTTTGAATGGCGATCGAACACTATTAATTTTTGCTATCCAATTAGAAATTCTTTTTAAATACCGGCTTCCGACAGAGTTCATGATAGTTCAGATAAATGTGTACAGCCTTTGATTTCTTTTGCAAGGAGCCGAAGGAGTTGCCAGTTAGCCGCTGCGAAGACGCGATAGTGACGTTTCTCGAATGATGTAGACGGACATAAAGTGGACAAACTAGGGCCATTTGTCTGCTTTCCCGGGAATCCGTGGCTCCGCGACGCGTCGCGACCGCGTGGTATCGAGGGGGCAGTGCGACGGAACGGGCACTGGTTTATTTCAGGGATAATCCAAACAAATGTACTCGGTGGCTCGCGAGTAAATAACATGCAAATTCCGTAATGCTGGTTGACCGATGGTTTCACTCGTCTCTAGTCTCGGACGTGCGCCGCGGATCTCCTGTAACCTATACGCCCACCGTAAGGGCCATCTTTTCCAGAGATGGAAAGAGTTCAACGCTGATGATCGACCATCTCCGCATTTTAAAAATCGTATTGTTTAATTGCCATGTTCTTTTTGAAAGAGCCGACACTATTTTTTAACAACTTTACAATTTCATATAATTGAAACATAATAAACGTACTAAACAAGTTCTAAAATATATTTCAGGGTTCAATTCCTCCAGGCATTTTATTATTCTCTCCATTATTGTCCAATACATATAAAGTGCAAAAGATGTAAATTACAAAATTAATCTTTGAAGCTAAATATTATTCATTTGCTATTCACGGCGAGTGAGCAATTTTCAAAATGTAACAAAATGACTAGGATCTTTATTATCCCGCGTTAAATACACCGCTACCAGGCAATATGAATGGTAAATGTAAATAGTTCAAACAAATGTATAATAAAGGCACCTAAAGTTATCAGAGTAATGTTGTTGTGATCGATTGCGAGCATTAAGGTAATTAATTTCGCGGAGGCCGGGTAAAAAAGAATTTAGAATACGGGGATCTGCATATCTCGTAAAAGCAACATTTTCAGCTGTGAACAAAAATTAACGGGAACAAAATAAAATAATAATACCGCCGAAAAGGATGGAGGAATTGATTAATTAAAATGTGTAAGCCTGATCGTACGCATTTCGCGAAATGAATTTTTTTATTCATCGCGTGTGGTGTTGCGGGCGAATGCAAATATTATAAATTTTCCACTCGAATGCAACATCATTTTTTTACGGGGCGGAGCATCGAAGAAGACTGATAATTTAATGCATTACGCGCGTATCGCGTGTGTTTACCTATTCGTATTATGCTGAAAAGCGGCATCGATTTCCATAAAAATTTTTATTCATTTCATAATGGAACTTTTATTTCATGGCCGGCGCGCACCGCTTTTTCGTTGCCCGATTAATAATACGAATGCCCCGACAAGCGAGTTTTGTATTTTAATTCGCGTTCTCAACGTGCCGCGTCTTCATTAACTACAACCATTTTGTTCCCCTTGCAGCTCGTATCGCGTCCGTGATTTTAATGCGATGAATCCATCGTCAGGACGGGGGATGCCAAAAAATTTCGCCTTTTAATATCGCCCACGCAGACGCGAGAAACCAGTCAGCATAATTGAAACTATCACGTTACTGCTCTGATGTGCAGAAACGATCAAATTGCAGATTATCACTTTTAAGATGTATAATATGCATCACATTTAAATACATATGTTATTAATGACATTAATAATTCAGAGATGAATAAGTAGATATTTATTTTATGATGAATATGACACATCTCGCCTCAGTTGTCATTTCAATTATCTTCGTCAAACCCAGTCATAGTTTTAATCAGATTTTTTAATTATCCGATATATAATTTCACATATTTAGGCTCAAAATTGTCATGGATGTAATGCTCGTTTGTTCATTAAAAACTCTCACAGTTTGAATTGGTATTCAATTACCTAAATATTTTCCATCATCAGAAATTATTCACTATAAAAGTTTCTTAATTTAAAAATAAATGTCTAATCTGAAGATAAAAACGACATCGACTCTAAGAAGAATGAGCAGATAATAAAGGGAAGGGAATAATCTTGCCGAGAGTTCGTCGGAAAATAACTTGACCAAGTCGTGTAATTCCAGAAGTTTTCCGAGCATTAACAATTGTCCCGATCACGCGGAGGGATGCACAACGTAGTAGTAGTTCCCGGGGTTCCCGATTCTCATTCGACTCTAACGGGGGTTGAACAGATAACCTGGTTTCGAAAGGGGCAGCAGATGGGGTGTTGGCCACTGGCTATCTCAGANTTGTTTAATTGCCATGTTCTTTTTGAAAGAGCCGACACTATTTTTTAACAACTTTACAATTTCATATAATTGAAACATAATAAACGTACTAAACAAGTTCTAAAATATATTTCAGGGTTCAATTCCTCCAGGCATTTTATTATTCTCTCCATTATTGTCCAATACATATAAAGTGCAAAAGATGTAAATTACAAAATTAATGTTTGAAGCTAAATATTATTCATTTGCTATTCACGGCGAGTGAGCAATTTTCAAAATGTAACAAAATGACTAGGATCTTTATTATCCCGCGTTAAATACAACGCTACCAGGCAATATGAATGGTAAATGTAAATAGTTCAAACAAATGTATAATAAAGGCACCTAAAGTTATCAGAGTAATGTTGTTGTGATCGATTGCGAGCATTAAGGTAATTAATTTCGCGGAGGCCGGGTAAAAAAGAATTTAGAATACGGGGATCTGCATATCTCGTAAAAGCAACATTTTCAGCTGTGAACAAAAATTAACGGGAACAAAATAAAATAATAATACCGCCGAAAAGGATGGAGGAATTGATTAATTAAAATGTGTAAGCCTGATCGTACGCATTTCGCGAAATGAATTTTTTTATTCATCGCGTGTGGTGTTGCGGGCGAATGCAAATATTATAAATTTTCCACTCGAATGCAACATCATTTTTTTACGGGGCGGAGCATCGAAGAAGACTGATAATTTAATGCATTACGCGCGTATCGCGTGTGTTTACCTATTCGTATTATGCTGAAAAGCGGCATCGATTTCCATAAAAATTTTTATTCATTTCATAATGGAACTTTTATTTCATGGCCGGCGCGCACCGCTTTTTCGTTGCCCGATTAATAATACGAATGCCCCGACAAGCGAGTTTTGTATTTTAATTCGCGTTCTCAACGTGCCGCGTCTTCATTAACTACAACCATTTTGTTCCCCTTGCAGCTCGTATCGCGTCCGTGATTTTAATGCGATGAATCCATCGTCAGGACGGGGGATGCCAAAAAATTTCGCCTTTTAATATCGCCCACGCAGACGCGAGAAACCAGTCAGCATAATTGAAACTATCACGTTACTGCTCTGATGTGCAGAAACGATCAAATTGCAGATTATCACTTTTAAGATGTATAATATGCATCACATTTAAATACATATGTTATTAATGACATTAATAATTCAGAGATGAATAAGTAGATATTTATTTTATGATGAATATGACACATCTCGCCTCAGTTGTCATTTCAATTATCTTCGTCAAACCCAGTCATAGTTTTAATCAGATTTTTTAATTATCCGATATATAATTTCACATATTTAGGCTCAAAATTGTCATGGATGTAATGCTCGTTTGTTCATTAAAAACTCTCACAGTTTGAATTGGTATTCAATTACCTAAATATTTTCCATCATCAGAAATTATTCACTATAAAAGTTTCTTAATTTAAAAATAAATGTCTAATCTGAAGATAAAAACGACATCGACTCTAAGAAGAATGAGCAGATAATAAAGGGAAGGGAATAATCTTGCCGAGAGTTCGTCGGAAAATAACTTGACCAAGTCGTGTAATTCCAGAAGTTTTCCGAGCATTAACAATTGTCCCGATCACGCGGAGGGATGCACAACGTAGTAGTAGTTCCCGGGGTTCCCGATTCTCATTCGACTCTAACGGGGGTTGAACAGATAACCTGGTTTCGAAAGGGGCAGCAGATGGGGTGTTGGCCACTGGCTATCTCAGACTTCCCTCATCTTGTGTCGGTCCGATCCCCCGGCCTCCACCCCCTTACGACAAGAGAGCTACCCCTCGCTTTATCCGCCCGCTCACCATCCACCCCCATAGTTTCCTGGGAGATCGATTGTTATGCATAGCCTGTATTTGCCCGGCCAGTTCTCTCCTATAGCCGGCCCTCGCCGGTCTAGAAACTCGAGGCGAGTCTGCAAGAAGCGACTGAGCACAGCCGACTCGGCTGGACCGATTGACCATCGTCCAGAAGGGACCCGACCAACGACGACGAGTCTCACGAAGAAGGCAATTTCGAATAAACAGACGATCTGGACAAATCGCTTTCAAAATCTTGAAGAACACGAAAAGAATTGATAATTAACCCTTCCCATTAATACAGTATTTTAGATTGATAGATCATAAATCATTTCAATCGATTGCTTTATTTAACATGATTAACAAGATAGGAACTCGTTCAAGGGATTAAGAGATCGCTTAAATTATATCAGATGACTTTTTAGAATCCATCTGATTATGAGGTGGACGAACACTGTCCCTCTAAGGATGTTTATTTTTGTCTGAACTAACCTGTTCCGAGCAAACAACGAAATGCAAATCGAGATTATTCCAGGCTGGGCCGTTAACCTGAATTATTCGAATCTTAGGGATAGCTTAGGCACCGGCCCACTAGTCTCGGGGATTAAAGCTTGAATATTGCCCGGGCTAATGAACACGCAGGTATCAACCATTCCTACCGATGAAAACGCGTACTTATCAATTTTCTCTATGCACACGCCCATTACTCATTGCATATACTCATTAAATGCTCATAACTAAACGAATCTATTTCGCGGGGTCATTTTCCGTTGAAACGGTGCTTGATTACGAAATTTCTCAGAAAATTCCTATTACCCTCGTTCAACCATAATAATCACCCAACAAGTTGCCATGAACTGCACACGAACGCGTGCACGAAGGGGTTGGGAAAACCGCGATATGAGATATAGAGGTGTTGCAGGAACAATGGATACGGAATGCGGTTAACCGAAGAAAGCTGAAATGGGAGCCGGAATAAACCGAGAAACAATAAAGTGAAATGGTCGAGCACGAGTAAATGGGTAACGACGTTTGAATTGTCGAGACCGAGGGAGGAGCACCCGAGGGAGAACGAGGGACCTGTCGTCCACAGTGAAAGTGTTCCTCGCTCCTCGCACGGATTTCTTTTTTTTCTTTCCCCTCGACCGACTCGAACTACTATGCCACCCCTTTCTCCGCGTCGTCGCTCGGCGAACGTACAACTTGTCGATGAAATCGTTTAACCTTTCTTTCTTCCTTTCTTTCTTTCTCTCCGGCACCCTCGTTCCGCGCGTACAACGAGCTTCCTGTAGATAAGCGATGCATACAGACGCGCGTAAACGTGTTTTTAAGTACGTATTCACGGGGAAGTCTCGCGTAGCCCGGAGCGTTTATGTGTTCATAAAACTCGAAGGATCGCTTTGAGTCGTAGTCGTAGTACGGCGCGTCGGATACCTCGTAGGAGCGACGATACACCGCGCCGAGGGATCACGGTAGGATGAGGCGAAAAGGAAGTGGAAGAGAGGTTGCCCGTGGCGGCATGATGCAGCGGGCGTGCTAAGGGGGTGGCGAGAGAGCGAACGAGGGTGTTTTTCCACCACCAGTTGCTTGCGGCATCCGCAAACCCCTCTCATCCCCGGCTGCTGATGCCGTGCAGAAAAGAGAGCAACAGAGAAAGTCGAACGGTGCCAGACCATAAAAGTCCCAAACTCGCTTCCATCGTCCACTTGCCGTTCCGTTCCTCTCTTCGACGTTTCGGTCTCTTCGACCTGGATATAACTTACGCGCCTGTGTTCGTACGGGCGCACCCACACGGATTCCCACATGGGATTCGAGGGCGTAACAAGTAAACCTTCGCACACGGATACGGAAAAAAGTCCTGTCACGGTTCAGCGAGTACTGTCTGAAGGTGAACGACCCTAAAGCAGGATCTGCGACGATGCTGATAGAATTCAGATTAATGGGTCTCCGGGAAAGATTGCGGAGATCAACGTATTGTAAATTCCAATTGTCATTCACTATTTTTTCTTATTAACTATTCTTATTTTAGCATTGTTTCTGTATATCACCTGTCGAATTAATACGTATTGGAAGTAAAGAATTTATAATCGCATTTTAATGCGGAATTGTCAAACTAATAATTGGACGGTGAGTTTATGAAACTCGACAGGATTCATTGCTGTAGCCAGTGATCGTTAATTCTTTTTTTATCTCGTGCTTTGTAATTTCTTACTTTCTCAGTATTCATTTTATTCAGTGAGAATAAGAAAAATCGAGCGATCTTGTTGCATTAATTTTACTGTTTCTTTGTTGATAAAATAAACCCGCGGACGTGTCTGAAGAGAGAAAACAACGTTTCAAATAGCCGTTGCCGACGCGTAATCGTAAACCGATAAAAACGGACGGGGAAGATTTCGAAGAAACTCGTCGAGAGGGGTGGTTTTTTTGCAGCCACCAGTTGCTGCCAGGCCAGAAAACCCCACTCGAATCGAAGCTGCATTACCGTAAAAGTCTGAAGCTCTCTCGGTTACCGCCGCCGCACCGCACCGTGGCTGCCGGGCTAGTGGACTCCTCTTCTTTTTCCCTTTTCCGTCTCCCACCCTCTTTCCTCTAACGGACTCGCAGACTCTCTTCGGCTACGAAACTGGGTTAGAGAATAAAACCGGGGAAAATGCCGGTGAAGGAGTCGATTGCGAACTAGGGGAACCCACCACTACCATCGACTCCGTGATACCGTGCAATTCCGTGTGCTCCGTCCCGCATCGGCTGAAGTTGCGCAAAAGCACGGAAGGTCCATTTCGTTAATCGAGGTGATAGAAAATGGTTCAAGGTCGCTCAATTCAGGATTTGATTCCGAATCCGTTGGCATGTTATACCTGTCGCATTAGCTTTTTGTAACCAATGCAATTGTACATTTATTTAAAAATTTTACAGCACGAGTTTGTTCATTTATTTTATGAAAAATA
>SMSR01016196.1:270968-335987 GCA_019453355.1 Ceratina japonica | reverse complement strand
TTGATGGTAAAAATTCATGCGGCGGGGAGATGCAAATTTGCGAATTCATGGAAGGTTTTTGAGTCATTTGGGAGGGCGGTTTCGTGTTTCATGGACAGGGAAAATCTTGCGACACCGGGACAAAAAAGGCAATTGCAACAGACATTAGGCGGGTCGAAGTAGGTAGCTAACAGAGGAGGTAGGTAGCTAGTCGGTGGTAGAATGAGGGATGGGCCAGAGTGTCCAGGTTGGAGGGTCGTTTATTGATCTCTCAAGTCCGAACCTCGCCTCGTGTACAAGAGGGACCTAACCCCATCCCATACACCCTCGTGACTGGCCACAACCACCCCAGCGGCCGCACGCCGAGACACTGGACACAACGACTCCCTCCTCGGCCTCTCCTTCCACCTTATTCCACCCTCTTGGGAAAATAGGTTCCCAACCAGAACCCTTTGCTCGTCGCAGCGAAACACCGGACTCTACTTTACATCCGGCAATCACTGAGATAAAAGGTTAACACGGTCCCCTACATTTTCGTTACTATCCGACAATCGATCACTCGTTGACTCACTATCACTTTATTCTTTTCTTTGTAACAGAGATGCAATAATAATTGCCGCAACAATCGTTCGATTCTTACTAATATCGGGGGTATTCGATTGAAACTAACAATTGTCCGCCGACAGACGCGGCCATTCTAAACGGAATTCGTCTCCGTGCCGGGACAATGGAGTGAGATGTTCCCGCTTGAGAACCGTCCACTTAGCCGAAGGGTTGCTAGTTGCAGATAACTTATTCCAGCTTCGCCCGTCGCCCACCCTCCGATGGAACCTTCCACTCTCCTTCTCCCTCCATTCTCTCTCTCTCTCTCTCTCTCTCTCTCTCTTTCTCTTCCCGTCTCTCTACGAGATCTTGGCCAGCGAGCAAGCGGTCATCTTGTCTAGCTGGGTCCCTCCGTAATATGGATCGCACTGTGCGAGAGCCATTTCCACGAGGTCTTAACAACACCGTTGGTACAGGTTGTCGATAAATCGAGGCCCGTCCGATTCCCTTCTGACACGACAGCCTCTGCGAGCCGACGAGGCGTCCGACACCTGGCTCAGACTCGATCCTCGGTCAGTTTCGGACAGTTCGCGTTCGTCCGCCGCTGTTTCTTCCGGATTTGTTTTTTTCTCTCACACAATCCTTCGCTTCCCTTCGTCGGGAGCTCGAAGAGAGAGAGAGAGAGAGCGAGAAGGACGCGACGCGTCGGTCGCGGAACCACCGGTGCAAGATGAGTCGTTGAAAGGGGGATGATTCTTGACGCGTGTTGCGGATCAAGAGGCCCCGAACACCGCACGCTTCCCCCTCTCGCTAAAGCGCAGAGGGATTTGCGAGGAAAGACATGTAGTGGTTCGATGCATCAGCATCGGTTAGCTTTGAATCCCACGTTACTCTTCGGATGAGTCGACTGTTCCTTTTGTTCCTTTGAGGACTTTCGACGTGAACGAGTCTACACTAATTTTTCTAATCCTGCATCGGATATTTTATTGCAGTGAAATGTATAAAAATATTTACGGAATTGAAATTCAGCCTCAACAAAGTTGCTACGAAATGTCCAAGCAGATTAAAATGATACAATTGTTTAGAATTATTAGATATTTTGCGATGTTAGATGATTATTAGAATTATTTATTCACTTTTATATATATTTTTGTTAGGATTAGTACTTTCGGAAAAAAAGGAATATTGTAGAAGTATTATGTAATTAGAGTATTAGGAGAATGTTACGAATGAGGGTGATCATTTCTTCATATCCTGTGAGATAGGCGATAGCATGTCTCAGTGTGCATGGAGGACGGCGGCATTCTCATTCATCACGAGCGATTCATCGCGTCGCGTCCGATCGGCAACAAAATGAAAAACGTCGGAAGGAGGAAGCGAGAAAAAAAGTCAAGAAAAGGGAACAGAAACGAGGCGAGGATCAGAAATGCGAGAGGAACGAGAGAGCCGGACGGGGAGAGATGGCACGTTCACACGCAAGAAAGTTCTTTGATAATTCTGCAATCTCATTCCCCGATTCATTTACTTTCTTTCCCCACCTGTCTACACCTAGTTAACCAGGTACCGCATAGGAGAACCTCGAGGAGAATTTTGCATCCCGCTTCTAATAATAGCTATCGCTTCATACATTTTCATGGCATTACAAAATCGGAACAAATAGAGCGTACACGCGGCAATTACGAATGCATTATGCAATATAAATATTGATGCTTCTTGCAAAAACGAAACGCCGAACGAGGCGAACGGAATGCAAAGCGTTCCGGGAAGGAAAGGAACCAGAGGCCGAAAGAGAGAGAAGGAGAGGAGGAGAGAGACGACGACGCGACGTCTCTCAATAGGCTCGATCTTTCGCCCCCGCTTTCTCGCGTTATTTCCCTTTCGTTTCCACTAACCGTGAAAAAGCGATTTTACTCGGTATACTACGAGATCGTTACTGGTACTTTTCTCGTCTACCTTTCCTTTCGTGTCAAATGTATTTAACTCTGGACAAAAATCTGAAACCCGAGCTTTATAAATTGCCCAGAAGCTACTCGTCCGCAATATTTCCATCGTTTTATTATAATTGAGACAAATATTAATAATGAACGCATGTAATTATTATTAAAACATCATGATATTTTATATTTCGTTTTATTTATCTTCATTAATTACTGGTGAAATAATACGTGTCGAATTTTTACTAATTGTATTGATAATGATCTTCTAAAAACAATTTTTATTTTATATAGATATTTTAGGCAGGAAACTAATGTAAAGGCCACCAAGATTAGATATGAATTCGTTATTATGTTTTGATATTTTTATTTTTTATGAATTTTCCTTCATGAATAAAATATGCAATAATTGTCAATATTCTGAGGTTGAAAAGAGCATGGTACATCGCGGTTGATAATGAATTGTCAACCGGTAGAGGATCTGTCTTGTCGGAAATAGATTTAATGCCCGCGCTTGGCAGATATCGTTCGCCTCCGGCCGTGGAGCTCCTTCCTCGCTATTTACCCGCTGGGAGGTAATCGAATTTTCAAGATTCAAGAGTAGTATTCGTTGCATCTTGCTGAATCTGCTTAATTCCCGGCGAATCTCATTGTGTACGCTTTACGGTGGACGATCTAAATTGACAAAAATTGAATGGAAATCAGGTAATTCGTGCGGGCTAATGAAATTTCATTGCCCGATAGAATGAACGCTCATAATAGTCGTTCGTTAGTCTCGTTCAAGTTTTATCCCTTATCTTGTTAACTGAGCATATTTTAAACGTTCGTCACCGAAATTTCCATTGCTAAATCATTTACTTATCTTTATATTTTACGTCCAAATGGAAATATACCTCTCAGTCTTTATCAATTTACAAGAAATATTTCCGATTTGTACATTCCTGTTTTCACCGATAATTATTATATAATAGTTATTATTTCACACTCTTTAAAATTATCAATAATTTTCTAAATAGTATCTTTAATTTTAATTTAATGTTCAACAGTGAATTAACACGAATGTGGGTAAATGATATCTGAGCATTTTTAATTTATTTTTTCCTCATATAATGAAATNGTTCATCTTTCGCCGTGCAGCGTTTGCCTCCGCTGTATCCTTTTCAATTCCAATCATCGACCGACCGGGACCATCGTTATCATCGATTTAATTATTCTTTCATCTCCGAGGGGTTTGGCAAATTTCACCGAATCGCGAACGATTTCTCTCATATCGACTACCTTCTCGCCGAAATGACAAAGCACTAAATGAATTCTGACCCGGCATTAAGTGGTCTAAAAAAAAAATCAAATCGTCCTTGAAAAATGTTCATTTTCAAATCGCTCTCCAAATGAACAAAATTGATAAAAAATGCCTTTGCCTGTACGAAAAATGCAATAAATATAAAAATTATTTGGCACAATTAATAAAGTATTTAAATTGACCGTCCCAGCTGCTAATTTATTTTGCTCTCACAGGAAGCAATCGATAGTTTTCATGNTCTGAGCATTTTTAATTTATTTTTTCCTCATATAATGAAATATGAAGTAATACAAAACCCCTCCCAGGAAAGGTGCGGTTGAGCGTTAATGAGTCAACGGGTTAAGCTATCAGCATCATCCGCTTTTAAAATTCGCATGAGCCGTGTGTGCGTGGCGCGAAAAGCGGCCGGTGGCCGGCTAAAGGCCAATAAAACTTAACTCGTAATTAAGAAGCGTGAAGGATGAATCTATTATCCACGGGGGCCCAGCCAACGCAAATACGGCAGCAGTAATGTCGTCGGTTGGTACAAACATACCTACGGACAGGGCCGGGCATACGTGTTCATTAGGCGTATTTGCTGTTTAGCATTTCAAATTCGGCGAGAGAACGCAGCCACAACTACCGCACCGTTAATACCGGTGAGGCGACTTAGTCGAGATCGCGCGACTACCCCTCACCCAGAACCCTTTTGCCAATCAAATATTTTAATTTAATCGCCTTACTAATGATCCGTCTTACATTCGGTACACGTGGCCGATCTCGCTCCGGGCCCTTACTATTCGGGATACCACTCAATTCGTGCCTAGAAACCTCGGTTTACTTAACTATCCGTCGATTGTTCTATAAGATTCAATGTCACTCTACCCAAAGCAATGAGAATTGCTTCTGTTAAATTCGAGTAAATTAATGAAACTAATTTCAATTGTATTTAAAACGTTTGAGATTGCTTTCATTCTGAATCCTTTGGATGGCTAACAGTGAAGCCAAGAATGTTAGCCCATCCTGTGTCATTAATGTTAATAACACCTCCACACGGCATCGTCGAGACAATCGTTCTTAATTCGCGAAAACATCGTCGAAGTCCTCAACTGAATTGCGTCTTCCAGCTCGGGCTACCGACTACTTCCAGGAACGTTCTCATTGACGCATTTAAATAAACGCGCGCGCGAGGCCGTTATTCGCGTTTAATCGTCGAAATCGTAAATATCCCGGCAATTCATTTTATCTTAACGCTCGCGCCTCGCTGCGCGCACGGTCAATTGCGTGGCAGCGCAGCGCAGTGTGCGTGCGTTAAAACGATTTTGAGGACGCGCCGCGAAACAGCCGAATATATTAATTTAATCGTCCTATTAATGACCCGTTTTATATTCAGTACGTGGGTGTTCATCTTTCGCCGTGCAGCGTTTGCCTCCGCTGTATCCTTTTCAATTCCAATCATCGACCGACCGGGACCATCGTTATCATCGATTTAATTATTCTTTCATCTCCGAGGGGTTTGGCAAATTTCACCGAANATCCAGAAACTTATTAAGGAGAGAAGCGGACCGAGTTGTTTCTTCTTTTCATCCGTTTTCCACTTCTCTCGCCGATGTTGATTTATAGAGATCGTCAAGAGCGAGGTGGAGGGGTTAAGAAGAAATATTATTCATAACAGTACTTGTACATCGGTTTAGTGAAAGAAAATCTCTGAATCGACCCGCATGCGAGTTTCCTTTCGANAGCCGCGCGCTCTTTCTAATCCTCCGTCCTCGAAACGAAGTAAAACTTTGCCCGGTCCAAGGGTTTCCGCTTAAATGACAGGCCCTGTTTAGAAATTACATGAACCTCGCGCGGTTCAAATGTGTTCGCGTAACGCGAAATGATTCCAGTTTGGAAATTTATATGAAGAATGACGTGACTGATCGACATTCTGGAAGCGTCGCGGATTTCTAATTGAAATGACGGTAGAAAATGGTAACTCTTTTTTAGAAAAACAGGATATTGAAAATGTGACGAGCGATACGGAAGTTTTGAAGGCATCACGAAAATGAATGGGTCGCGTCAACGAAGCGCGCGGGATGCGCTCAGATCGAATGTAGATAGGCATCTCAGTTGGCTAACGACTCGTGTGACGATGCTATTTAGCAATGATGACAAGCTCAATAACGATTCATGCATTGAATTTTTATAATTATATACACGGGACGAATCTGTACGCGATCGAAGAAATCGAGCGGATTCGCTAATTTTCGACGTAAACGGTCTCAGTTTTCCCGGAAACCGGCGCGACGCGAATAACAATGTTTCTAAACGAAGTTAGAAACGAAGGAAAAGTTACGAGGCGGAAGGTATAGAACTAAAGATTTTGTAATTCCACAATCAAGCAGGTGTGAAAGTTACGATAAGATCGCAATTAATTATAACTTTTCACAACTCCCGGTTGTGTATAGAAACGGAATTCCCCGACATTTTTTCAAAACTTTCTTACGGGTAATCCAGAAACTTATTAAGGAGAGAAGCGGACCGAGTTGTTTCTTCTTTTCCACTTCTCTCGCCGATGTTGATTTATAGAGATCGTCAGGAGCGAGGTGGAGGGGTTAAGAAGAAATATTATTCACAACAGTACTTGTACATCGGTTTAGTGAAAGAAAATGTCTGAATCGACCCGCATGCGAGTTTCCTTTCGAGGGTACGAGGGTACAGGCTATGCGGGCGTCGAAGCGATTTAAGAATCATTCACATTCTTCTCCAGCGTCTCTCGAGTGTATCACGGCGCGAAGGAACCGGGGACAGAAATCAGTTGAAGCGAAACGGAGAAGAGGGGGAGCGGAATAACCATCTCGAGCGGGCAGCATACGGTGCCGCGGCGCGCCGTCTGCTTCTTTTTCATTTCCCTGAGCAAAATTTAATTTGGAACGCGTCCAGTTGCACCTTTTCGCTCCGGCCGACTGATACGAGGAAACGAAGCCCTGGAAGATCACAGGAAAAATGGTACATACGTGCTTCGCGTCCGGACAGGAGATCGGGACCGGGGCGGTGCGGCGCGGCGCTGCGCGGAACGAATTAGGAATTTTACTAACTCGGATAGTCGCATTTAATTTTAAGCCGGAAACCGTACGAGTCATTACTGTCTCCATTTTGGGTGCGTATATTAAATTACAGGGAGCCGTCGCGTCGCGAGCACCGCGGCGATCCGCCGAGGAAACGGGGGAAGCGCGCCGCGANTAGAAAAACAGGATATTGAAAATGTGACGAGCGATACGGAAGTTTTGAAGGCATCACGAAAATGAATGGGTCGCGTCAACGAAGCGCGCGGGATGCGCTCAGATCGAATGTAGATAGGCATCTCAGTTGGCTAACGACTCGTGTGACGATGCTATTTAGCAATGATGACAAGCTCAATAACGATTCATGCATTGAATTTTTATAATTATATACACGGGACGAATCTGTACGCGATCGAAGAAATCGAGCGGATTCGCTAATTTTCGACGTAAACGGTCTCAGTTTTCCCGGAAACCGGCGCGACGCGAATAACAATGTTTCTAAACGAAGTTAGAAACGAAGGAAAAGTTACGAGGCGGAAGGTATAGAACTAAAGATTTTGTAATTCCACAATCAAGCAGGTGTGAAAGTTACGATAAGATCGCAATTAATTATAACTTTTCACAACTCCCGGTTGTGTATAGAAACGGAATTCCCCGACATTTTTTCAAAACTTTCTTACGGGTAATCCAGAAACTTATTAAGGAGAGAAGCGGACCGAGTTGTTTCTTCTTTTCCACTTCTCTCGCCGATGTTGATTTATAGAGATCGTCAGGAGCGAGGTGGAGGGGTTAAGAAGAAATATTATTCACAACAGTACTTGTACATCGGTTTAGTGAAAGAAAATGTCTGAATCGACCCGCATGCGAGTTTCCTTTCGAGGGTACGAGGGTACAGGCTATGCGGGCGTCGAAGCGATTTAAGAATCATTCACATTCTTCTCCAGCGTCTCTCGAGTGTATCACGGCGCGAAGGAACCGGGGACAGAAATCAGTTGAAGCGAAACGGAGAAGAGGGGGAGCGGAATAACCATCTCGAGCGGGCAGCATACGGTGCCGCGGCGCGCCGTCTGCTTCTTTTTCATTTCCCTGAGCAAAATTTAATTTGGAACGCGTCCAGTTGCACCTTTTCGCTCCGGCCGACTGATACGAGGAAACGAAGCCCTGGAAGATCACAGGAAAAATGGTACATACGTGCTTCGCGTCCGGACAGGAGATCGGGACCGGGGCGGTGCGGCGCGGCGCTGCGCGGAACGAATTAGGAATTTTACTAACTCGGATAGTCGCATTTAATTTTAAGCCGGAAACCGTACGAGTCATTACTGTCTCCATTTTCGGTGCGTATATTAAATTACAGGGAGCCGTCGCGTCGCGAGCACCGCGGCGATCCGCCGAGGAAACGGGGGAAGCGCGCCGCGGTGAACGCGACCGTACGGTATTATTATGAAAGGGAGTACATGCACGTTCGGGGATTAGCCGAAGTTGTCCCTGAGCGCCGGATAATACGCGACTCTGCGTCCACCAGAGGCCTGAACAATCGGGGAAACTTGTTCTTCTGGCTAGTAGCGTGCAGAGACGATGCTTCCGATCCACGGATCGTCTGCGAGGTTTTTGTTCCCACAAAATCTATCTTTCCGATGCTAATAACTATAATAAAGATCACGTGGATCATTTGAAAATCTGTCTTTCAATCTTCACTCGTCTGCACTTTCGACAATGAATCATTATGTCAATAACAGAAAGGTGCAATAAAAACAAGAGTGAAATTACTCAGGACGAGCAAATAATCGTATATTTATAGAAGGGACACGTGTGAATGTTTTCGAGGTATCGCGATGTGACTTTTTAACGCGAGGGAAGGGAAACAAGTCGCGCAATTAAGCGGCGTAGAAGGAAATTAGCGGAAGAAAGGGCGGTAAACATCGCGAGCGCAAACATCCTACACACTTTTTTAGTCGACGCGCTGGTGATACGGTTATATATTTCGTGCTACTTAGTTCTCGTCTGTAGTCGTTTTTTGCGCATCTCTCTTTCCGGTTCTCCGGCAGCGCATATTTAAATATAACTTCCCTCGCGAGAGCCGGGCGCAAGAGCCTCTGAAACGTACGAAAATTAATGAAAGAGTGCCCCGCCGCCGTTCCCCGGCCGCCGCCGTGTTTGTTACCCGTTCCTCTCTCGCCTTCTCTCACAACCTCTCACGCCGCGTTACCACCAATAATTTATTTGACTTTCAGTGCGCGTGACATCATCATGGACGCATTAACCGCGCTTACAATGTAACGTGATAATAAACATTAAGCGCATTTTCGCAACGCTGAATTAGTTTCCTGCTCGCTTAAACCCGCAGAATCGTCTCTTTCGCAAACGAAGTATCATTTCCACCTCTGGCTGTAAGTTCTTAAGTAAGTTGAATAATATTTGGCCAGTGAATGTTAAATAAAATGAAAAATATTAATTAATTATGTTTTCAAGATTCAGACAATAGCAGAGTAAAGTCTGTCATGACGTTAAATAGACTATAGAAGTAATGATTAATGCAACGATTAGACTAAAACGTTTTCACAGTCGTTTAGCATAGTTCCTTGTGGCAAGCAGCTAAATCACTGAACGTGTGCACGCAGAAGATGGTGAATCAGCTCATCCTGATACGACGCGACGACTCGATTACAAAAGGTTGCCCTTCCGGTGGCACTTGCGATCCTATCTAGCCACGATCGTGGCTAATTATTAATTTATAACCGAGCCGGCTCGGGTGGCTAAAGAGAGCGCGTAGATTTGAGTCGCGCTGCGAGCCCCTGGTGTTAATTAGGTTCTTCAATCGGCAGTTATTGTTTCGCGGTGGCCCTAATTTGGCAGCCGACAGCTGCCACTGCGAGTGGAGCCGCTAATTAAAACACCTAATTGTGGCCATTAACGCGCAACGCGACGTAGTGATGCGCGTTACCCTGGAACCGCGTGGTTCACACCGCGCGATTCACGCTCGGTTATGCCCGCGCTTTAAACCGTGGCTATAAATACGATCTAATTAACATTTCTCGGTGTCTCGATTGAAATTAACTGTCCCGCGGACTCCGGCAGGAGAGAAAAGAGAGAGAGGGAAGCCTGTCGCTTGGTTAAGCTCCACTCGTCGATTGCCACTCCCCATTTATGCACTTAACGGCCACTTTAAGTCCGAGAATCCGTTGTCGTGACTCGCAATTTTATTTTTAAGAGGAAAAAAGAGATTATTGTTTTCTAGAAAGGAGAAATACAGTTCTTATTGGTGACTGTATTATATTTTAGAAAGTAGAATTATGACAGCGCATTGTAAGGATAAATACGTGTACCGTATAATGTAATGTAATGTAAAAATACAAGTGTATTGAATCACATTTTTATGAAAATTGAAATAGTGATACTTATATTTTGCCATGTGAAGTATTATTAGATAGACTTGCATAGTTAAACATCAAATATCAAAAGCCAAGTCAACTTTCATTCTAAATATTTCCAAACAAGAAAAGTACGACTTACACAAGTTGCATTCTCACGTACACGTATGTATGTTAATAAACCAACGATGTTCTTATCAGATAGAAAGCGTGATTAAATGTCAATGAGATTTTGATTCAAATCATATTCTTTTGGAATTATGAAAACATGGTACAGTACTCCAAGCCGAAAATAGCACTGACCCAATGCATGGCAGGAAATAAGAATTTTACATATTTTACGACGTAATATTGTAATAAACTTAGCAAGAGTAATAACTGTTTTAATACGTCCGGGTCGAGGGTGTGAACAAGATATAGCATATGCATTCTGGCGTTATTCGCGTCACTATAGCGACGGCTGTTTTGCGTTTCCGAGCTTTTTAGATACGTCCGGATGATAAATTTAATTATAACCTCGGATCGCACGGGGTTGTCCCGGTTTAATCTATAAATGAACGTATTTGGTCGAAGGTAGATTCCAGGGGTAGTACGGGATCGTTAAAATATCGTCGAGGAAAATCGTCAGGTGGACGTGCCAAAGATGGGCTTCGAGCTACTATTAGTCCTTTTAGAACTGAAGTATAGGCCGCCCTTTTCTCTTATAAATATCTAACAAATATTTATGGACATGTTCGCATAACGCGATAAAATTGACTACAAAATTTAAATAGAAGTTTTGAATAAAACTTGTATGCTTAAAAATGTTTCGAAATTTCAGATTATGGAAAAATTTATAACTTAAAATTTAGATAGATTTATCTAATTATTTTTATAAACTCGGACAATTATTAATAAGTAAAATTTTTAATGAAGAGACAACGTGTTTTCGAAGTATTTGCATTACATTCCGTAACCTGATTGAAATTCAAGTAATTTATTTCCATTCAAATGAAACTAGAATAAGGAAAGAAAGACACAGGACTAGAAAGTATACAAGCATACATAATGAACATTTCATTTCCCAATTTTCCTGAATTCAAGTTCCAATTGGATGATGACAGAAAATTTCAGACATTATACTTCGCAACAATAAAGGTGAAGCAATCGCATGAAACTGAGTCGTTAAATCCACCTTATGAATACGCGGGCATCCGCGACCAATAAATGTTTTTCCGGTTGCGCGTTGTGTACCCACTTCCCAGCTAAACTTTATATTTCACGTAAACAGCGAAATAACTTCAGCCAAAGACAAATTCTTTCAATATTGCCATCGAGAAATATTTTTTCACTTTACTTTTAAAAAATCCAGTGACTTAATCTTTTTTATTAATAATCATTGGATATTAGAAGATTATGGTACTTTATCGATTACATTTCAATTCATTAATATATGATATATAATAATATTATAAGTTAGCTAGATACTTTTGAACAATAATTTATGTACATATAATAGTCATTCATACCATATTAGCGAGATATATTTACAAAGTCGTGTCCGGTTAGCTCAACCCGGATAAAAGAATTTCCAGGTATTAAATTAAAAGACGGACCGTGGTAATTGTGAGAATTTAAAGGTTATGTCAATCGTACGTCAATTACATTTTAAAATGCTTTCATTAGAAAGCAAAGTGGACCCGACAACTTTCTCGACTTTCATCCAATTATTCATAATCCGCGACCGGGAATTCTCATCAATACAGGAAGTCGTTTTAAAATTCTATTATAAAAATTGTTTCCCTAAGTATTAGTTTTATCCCTCGACATTAACATCCGTTATTCATACATATCAAAAAGTTTGTGCAATTTCTTGTGTACGAACCAAGCCAATGTGTCGTAGATATTATATTGGCTACACACTTGCCCTGAATTTAATTAGTCAATGCCCAATGCAAGTTCCCATTCTTCGCATACAATAGTACCAATGAAAACTCAGTGTAAAAGTTAATCGCTGCGCCGTTTCGTAATTGCCTCTTCCTCCTTATCACGAATTACGTGTCACAGAGTCGTCGTTCGCATGACATCACGGATTATCCTAATTATCTGTGAGGCGCGATTATTCGCAGGCCTCGTTCGTTGGACACGGCCGCGGCCCGGCGCGCGTTGTATTCATAGAAATGCGTGTTGTGTATCGGGCGTGGCAAACGTCTCGCAACACGCGCGTTCCGCAATTCTCATACACTATACCCTATAGCCGGCACTGCTCTGCCCCCTCGGCCGCTGGCGGCGGCGGCGTTCCAGAAGCGAGTAACAACGCTGAGTGTCAAGTCGCCGGGGAACACAATGACGTTATAATGACTAATGATCATATCATTTAATTAACATTGCGCGCCTAACCAGGCCAGGCTTCATTAGCCCGGCCGCGGCTTTAGACGCGTACAACGCCACGCTTATTATGTATCTATCGGCCGGCGATTGTCCACGGCGTGTGTTAAAGCCGCTGCGTTGTACCTGTCTCGACACGGTTCCTCGGTGTGCCGCTAAATTTCCACGATGTAGGTATGCTGTCTACGCTTACCTATTCGCGTGTGTACGTATACGCGCCTCGCAGAGGCGTGTTGTGTGCGGCCGGTGACTGAGCAACAACACCGAATAACGTTCCGCTGTGCCACGTCCTGAGGGAAAAGGAGGAAGTGCCGGCGATCGATCCGGCGCGATGTGGATCACCTCCGAGAATGATACGGAGCCCGTTTTGATGGCCCACGCTTGATGAAAGGAGACACTTCAGTATTCGGTGTCGTCGATAGTGAACGCGCAGAACTACCTTTGATGATGTCACTGACCTTTAGATTAGACGCGCTTTTTGGAAATCAATCTTCCCGGATTAAAAGAACCAAGATCGATCGTTTGGTATTGCACTGGGTACGACGTTTCTGTCAACTTCTGAACAGTATGCGAAGTCAACCAGATTCTGCACATTTTTAGGTTTTGAGATTATTTCGTAATTCAAAAGCCAAGAATAGAAATTCTAATGAAGAATGCATGTAACATGAAAATGCAATAAAAATAAAATATTCATCATTAGTTTTGAAAAATTCTGGATGTTTCTGTTTGCATTCGATTCCTTAAATTGGCAGTCGTGTTTCGTATAAAACTCTGCAGTCTATTAGTATGACAGGGAATTAAATAGCTTTTATGACATTCACCGCTTCTCAATAACAATCGTCTTTATCAGCTTCGTTCATTGATAAAAATAATGTTCCACAGTATGAATGATACACGACAAAATTAAGCGTATCCTATTTTCAGCAATTATCTGTCACTTAGTTGTGAAACGCTTCAAAAGATTGAGAATTCGGTTAAGTGTCAGTTAAGCAGCTGACAGGTGTTTTAACATTAATTAAAATCCTTCATTTTCCCGTATTATTTAAGATGTTCCCTCAAAACTCCTGACAAAAGCCGCGAAAGATAGTATGAATATTTTAACTTTACGTACATTGATTAATATTATAAGACAGTCGGATGCTTGCTTTCAAGAGTCCATCATTGGTTAAGAATATAACGCATTATCCGGCTTTCATATAAAATCTTCCTTTCTGTCTAAAGGAGTTCTAATTCCTAAAATTAAACATCGCATCCATGTAATAATTCAAAATAGAAATTCATTCTTGACTTGTGTTTGAATTTTATTGTACGACAACTAGATCGAATTAAAAAACCTTTCAAGCATATAAAAGATGTTCATCAGACACTCGAGAGTATAAAAATATATCTCATAGTTCGTTCTAAATAGCATAAGAATTTCAGCAATGCAGTATCTCGTTCGCGTGCCATGTGACAACGGCAAGAGCGGATGGGTTGATCACTTCGTTTCACTAACGATTCCATGATCTATCAATCTTATCTCTATCGGAAATAGGTCTTCTAACCTCTCGTTTACAAAATAGTTTTCCTGCAGTCCAAAACAATAATGCTATTATTATTAGGACATAACATAGGCGACGATACTTGTTGATCCCACCTTTCTGTCATTCAATATTCGCATCCGTTACTGACAATGCCTAAGGCCGACAGGACGCGTCATTGCGGTAGTTCATTATCGACCGTCACATTTGCTAATTAAGTGTCAAGATTTTACTGATCACCAGGTTTAATTCATCCGGCGAAACAATAAAAGAGACGGCGGTAGTCCCTTGGTCAAAAAAGCCGCTTAATTCCGTCGGATCGTGATCATCTGCGCGCAACCTCCTCCTCCTCCTTCTCGACGTTTATTATAATACGCTTTTAATTAAAACACGATCGCTTCTCCCGCCCTCCCCCGCACTCGCGAAAATTTATGATCCACCAGTGTTGCCGGCTGCTTTCTCTTATCCTTCCGCAGCTATCCGATACATAATATAAAACGTCGTCGAGGAATCGAGTTCTTATCCCTCGAGTACTCGCGCTTCTTGATCGGACTTCATCGATCTTTCCCGCGACGAGGTATCCGCCGCTAAAAGAGACGAGGTAAACGAAGACGCGGCTGATTCGCGCCATAAATCATGCATCAGCATATAATTAAACCGCCTTGTAATTAATAACTCATTTACGCTGAATAATTACGCTCCTTGAATGCTCGGGGGGGAGGGGGAGTAGACATGGAGGCTCTGGGATCCCGGAAACCTGAATCGATCGATATATTGCACGCGTATAAATATCTGTACATAAGTATTGCGCATGTATGTATACATATGTACGTGTAGGCGAATGTAATAAACATCGCACGGAGATTTACAGGACGACGATAAGGATGACGGCGACGACTTTCTGTTAAAACGCGAAAAGTTAGCTGTGAACGGTACCAAAAGTCAATGCATACATAATAGGGGCCGTTGCTAGAGCCCGATCGCCAGCAGCGATATGCTAACGCAAGCCGCGTTACCTGTTTACTTATGATTATACCGCAATTATTGGATTTATCGACTACCGTTTCGAAGCTCCTGATTTATTTCAACATTAATCACGTTAATGATGCGCCGGCTAGGCAGCCTTCGAACCCATCCTACCCTGCCTACCCTCCCTGTCCCTCGATCCTTGTTCCCCTACCCTCCTTTTCGCCGGGTCGGTCGCGGTCGTCCAGCTGCCAACCCCCGTGAAACGTTTCTAGCGGCCAGGCAAACAGGAAATGAGCATTTCGATCAAGATCGATCGTCACAATTACCGATGATTGCCGGAGACCGACACACCGTCCGTCCCGACACGACGACGCGACGCGACGAGACGAGACGCGCGAGCCACGCCGTGAACCGCGCTAATGAGCCGAGTAACCTTAACCCACTCTTCCCGACCGAACCTCGCCTCTACTTTGCCTCGCGTCGCTGGGAATCTTCGCGTTTCAATTTACTTCGCTTTTTATCGCGGCTGCGATTGGACCGTTTGCTCGAGGATGAATATGGCGCAAATGGAAGATCAAAAGTGAAACGGCAAAAATTTGATCATAGGGATAAATCTCTTTTCGCACGGGTTATTTATATCTCTAACTCTATTTGCGTACCCTTGTGCTATTCTATAACTGTCTGAACTGCAATTTCCTCACCGCGTTTCTTTTCTCCAAATTTATTGAAACTATAAATTTAGAATTCAATTAAATTTCATGACGCATTTTTTTAATTCTATCAACTTGCATTATGAGTACTGCCTTTCTTCGTATTTCTTTGATTTCATTTTTTGTAGTGCTTGTAGTAATATATTTTACAAGAGAAAAATAGTTATCACGCTTTATAATTTTCGTAATCCAAATTATTTTTAATTGAAAGATAATAGCCGCGTTGAATTCATTTGAGAACGTCGATTTCCTCGATGCGGAGGAGGAACGGTGGAACTGATCTTTATAACAAGATTTAACGTCACTATAAATCTCCGACGATCTTCGTTCGCGGCCTGGTTGCTGCACGGTAGCCGTCGATTAAGAATTAGATAATTAATTACAGCCGGACATGATGCAGCAATGCTGGGACGATATTATCGGCGCATATATTTGGCTACAGGTCAGGACATACCGGCCGGGGTGCGAGTGTTGAGTTGATGTTTGCCAGCTGATTGATGATGTAACATCATCCTGGTTACCCTCCCACCGATTTCCGCCCTTCCAGCTCGCCCCTTTACCCTTCATTCCTACTCGGTCGCTCGCTCCCTCACTCTATTCCCCCTGTCTTTCTCCTTCTATCCTCGCAGACACCTGTATAGCTAAATAGCTGAATTCACTGCGTTAAATGAATTTCGATATTCTAACGCTGAATTAATTAATTAGTTTACCGATTTCATGGCACTAATTATTTTTTAGAGCAGATATGGGTTTAGGATTCGCTTACTCGCAGTAGATAGAATTACTATTCGGCTATTTATTTGAAAAAATATTTGACGTTAATAAATATATGGAATGCCTTTGTAAGTGGATTTACATAAAAATTCGAATTTTATATTGGCTTAAATTATGGAGCCCTTACAGAGGGGAGGTAGAATTATGGGAGCGTAGAGAACGCATGAATATTAATTCCCGTTCAATTATGCATCGAGTACCAGCAGTAATGTTCAGATATCTAATCGCGGGATCGTTATGTTCTGAAGAAGTATTATAAATTGGAACAAAAATATCGCATCAAGCCGGGATGAGGTGAAATTGATGAAAGCAATTGGTAACATCATTTCCAAATTTAAACATAAATTATATTTTTTATAAGACAATGTGATTAACTTTACGAATTGCCGGACTGAGCTAACAGTTAACAATATACGCAATATTTACACGATCGACAATTTAATATATCCATTTTCGGGCTTACCTGTCCTGCCGGCGAGAATACCAGTTTTCAATGAACGTCGATCAAGCGAGGTTAAATGAAAAGCGAATCTTGAGATTCTTCTCGACGCGACGCGACGCTTTACGTTTAACACTACAGGATTGGGGCGGTTGTCGCGCTGGTAACGGCGAGGGGGTGAGAGACGGAACGTAGGTGGTAGGTCCACCTACGATAATCTACCCCCGTGGCCCCCATAATGCGCATCCCTCCGGCCGCAATAATGATGATTTATTTCAGAGCTAAAAATTGCGCGAACGCCGAGCCATGAGTAATGTTCCGATGTGGCCCCACCCTTCCGACACACACTGACTGGGCCAGCCAGCTTTTTTTATCCGCCGCGCAAACGTTATGAATTCCATTGACCCGTTCGGTGGTAGGGGTCCCGGCAGCGGCAGCAGCCACCAGCGTCGAGGGCTGGTCCTCCAGATAATGGCGGATCACTATTTATTTATCCGAGCATGCGAGAGCAGACACGACCGATCGTCTTCCATTCATCGGAAGAGCTTTTTGATTTCGCAGATGTCGAGGCTACCGGGAGAGAAAGAGAGAGAGGGTGTGAGAGAGAGAGAGGGAGAGAGAGAGAGAGATGGTGAAGGAAGAGGGGAGATTTGACCGCAACCACGACTATCGTTGCGGACGCAAACGACGCGAGCCATCAGACTTCGACGATCCGGACGCGAGCAGTGGAATGGGAGAGTCGCGTTTCAGATCGGGGCGTATCGCTTGCTAATTTTGCGGCGATCGTTTATACTTTGTACGTTCGAGACGAAGTATGGTCCCGTGAACGTTGCTCAACCGCGACGAATGTTAACGCATTCCGTTTATCCTGAATAGTAATTTGTTCTTCGGAAGTTTGGGAGAAATAATTGGGAGCTTGAAAGAGAAACTTACGGGATGTAACAGCGTGCTACGCTGTTCCCTTAGGAAAATGTTCTGTCGTTGGCGATTGTCTTGGCAAGGTGTGTCACGAGGAATCAAAACATTATGAACGGACAAAACGATTGTTCGGCCGACGTCGGTGTCGTTTGGCCAAAAAGGAAAATCAGAAAAAAAGAGAGGTCACGAGAATGGGAGCGGCATGGGGTGAGAAAAGGAGGAAAAAAGCGAGCGGGTGGGTTTGATATCGGCAGGCGGAGGGTGGGTGGAAGCCGACGACGCAGCAAACAGCATCGAGATGCACAAAAATCGGTCCTTTCAGCTTAAAATTACGGTTGTCGCGTGGGTGGCGGGAATAGCTGATGGGGTGGTATTGTACGGGGGTGGCCGTAGACGGGAACAGACCCCTGGATTCCGGCGAGGGGGGAGGGCGGGAAATACGGGAGAGGTAGAAGAGCAAAAGGTAGGCAGGGTGGGTTGGGCGCGGAGGGCGGCGGCGGTGTGTGTCCCGGAAAAAAATCCATACAATCCGATCAGGACAATGTATTCGTGTGAAACGCTCGATTGTCTGGGTGTTCACGTGTGTTCGGACATTGATACGGAAGCCAGATCTGAGCGTGCACTGATAAATGTGAAAAAATCCCCCATTTTTAAAAGCAGCGACGCCTGCCGGCGCGTGATGCCACTGCTGGCCGTTGCTGGTGGTGCTGCGTGAACGTGCGGCCGAACGTGTGTTGCCCGAAGAATCATCCCTCGCTCTCTATCTATGTGTCTCCTCGCCGCGCCGTACATACACAGTTCTGCCTTTTCCACGTACGCGGTGTATACGTATACACGCGTGCACCGTTCTCTCCGGGCGTTCCGTCTCTTTCCGACCGGCTGCTCCTATCTCCTCCGCCTCGATCAGTGCCTCTCGCTCCCACTTTTTTGAATTCATCCTGTTTTTTTCCCTCCGCACACACTCGGCCTCTCGTTTTCTCTCTGTCGGCCGTCGGCCACCCCCTTTCGACGAGCGGTATTGTCGAAACAACGAGAGCGGCTTTGTCCTTTGGTCCCTGCTGTAAAATCCTGGGCGTATTTTAAATTCGCGGCATTTTATCGCATTCGCTATTTATCGACGGGCTGCACGTCCAAAGGACGTCGCTTTCTCTCTCTCTGTCTCCATCCCTCTTCCGTGCCCCCTTCCTGCCTGCACGTACGTATGGATATGCCCGCCAGATAAAACACCCTGCGCTGGATGCGAGATATCGTGAGTCGATCATCGCCAGCATGATCTTTGTTAGGCACCAGGAATTGTTGGTGTAGCGCACGTCCGCGTTGTCCGCGGGGTTGAAGCCACCGATTTCGGAGATCCCGCGTCCCGATTCTCTCCCACACTCCAAACACAACCCCTTTCTTTCCCCTGTCGATTTAATTGGACTTCTCTCTTGTCCCGCTCCTCCCTCGTTTCCATTTCCTTACTTCTGTCTCCTCTGTCTTTCTCTCCTCATTCATATAACCGTCCACTTTTTTTCTCCTTCCGCTTGTTTAATCAACCCGTCACGTCGCGTCGAGCCGCGCCGCGATAAATTTATCATCGACGAAACAAATCCGCGAATTTCTACCTGAGACGTTCGAGCCTCTCCTATTAACCCGTTGCGAGTCGCTTGATTATCGACGAATTGCTTAAGCAGATGCGAGGAATGGTTTTAATTAGTAAACGGCCCGAGTGGCACCAGTCTCTTCGCGGAATAAAATATTCATGTAATTATAATAGTATAATAAATTTGTGTAAGGAGTTGCAAACAGTGGTGGTCGCTGCGCGCTCCGAGGAGCAATTAGTTAAGCAACACCGGCGAAGGTAATTGGACGTACGGAGGATTAAGGACGAATTAATACACACTTACACATTCTTTGTGTAATTTTCTTTCCACCGATATTTTTCCTCCTGCCTTCTATCATCGTTTCTTTTTTTTATCTCGACATGCCCGATTCGCGATGTCTCGTCTCGCCTGATCCCTGCCGACCAATTACATCCATCGCTTGCAAATTGCGCGCTTCCATTCGCGCGGCAATAATTATGCCTCGTCAAAAGAAATGCCACGTCCGCGGTACAAAAGTGTGCTAAAAGCGCGAAATTTTTTTTGACTTATGACTGCCATTAATAAATAATTATCCGGTCGCGATAATACTCACCCGCGCTTAATCGACGTCCTAGGTCGAGCTCTGCGGTCGATAGGACGTCGTACCGATCCTGAAATCTGTTCGTTGCATTATTTGAAAAAATCTTTGCACACACACAAACGGAACGCAATAGGAAAATAGTTCGTTCCAATTTCTGTCGTCCGAGGTGAATTAATTTTATTGCACGGACCCAAAAAACAGAAGGCTGGCAATTAATCTGTTTCCGATGTACGGTACCAAGTTTTTCCATAACAATTTCAGGCTCCCAACGCTGGGACAGCCGGCTCGGCGGCATCGATCCTCGCAGAAAAGAATCGCATCGCCCATTTTTTACCCACGAGTCCCCACAGCGGAGCCCGGCCTGTTGGCGATGGAAAGCGATCTATGTCCGCGCTGACACTTCCGATCCTCGCTGCCGCCACGAATCGCATCAGCAGGTGGAGCAATTCTAATGGGATAACGACGTGTTCTGGATTTCGTTAGAGCCGCGGAGTCTCTACGCTAGTTTCGAGCATCGCTCGGCTAGAATCGGATAGACGAGAGGCGTTCAACACGATCAAGAGAGGAATGAGGAGGATCAGCAGTTGGAGAGAGTAACGAGAGCGGGTGGAGGAGGAGGAGGAGTAGAGGGTGTTGGGATATAACGCAAGGGGTGAAGATGAGGACACGAATAGTCGGATTCGTTGATAGCGAGTAGGTGTACGTTCGGCTACCAATCAAGCGGCCCCGAAACCTCATCGGTTTTTTCCTCCTGTTCGATCCCCTCCCGCCCCCTTTTCCACTCGTTCCCGAACTGATCGTCCATCGAGCTCGCCCCTCGCGGCCCCCGCGCCTCCCACCTTTCTTCCGCTGTCTCTCTCCTATCTGTGCCGCGTATCCCTGTTTCTCCTTCTCCCGACTATTTTTTTTCCACCCGCTTTTTCTCTACCTCTCTCTCTTTCTCCAAATCGTTCCAAGCCAGCTCACCCACTCTACGCTGGCCCACCGAACCGGCGCGGCGCGGCGCACCAGCCCCCATACCCCAGCAATGTTCCATTTTTTCGCCCGGCTATCCCGCAACTCGAACTCGCGATGCAATTATAATCCAGCTTTATGAAAAAAGAGGAATGAAAAAAATGCATCGCAAATGTGATTGAGCACCGATACGGTGGCGAGATTGGTCGATGGTGGGGGGAGAGAGGGTCAACGGCGGCGCGGAGAAGAGGGCAGCAGCCAGCGGCGGGATGGGTGTCCAAGGGGGTACGGGTACAGGTGCGGCGGCGGGGTACGAGGGGCTTGGTCGGCGCGGGAGTCCGGCTATACCTATAGGGGCTCGGGAGGGGAGTTGAGGGATTGGTCAAAGCGCTTGGTTGCCGGTGCTGATAAAAAATTACACCCGAAAAAAGTATCGCCATCGCCCCTCGCCCGCCCCCCTTCCGTTTTCACCCGCACCATCGTTGCTCCCTTTTTCTCCTGCCGCCGCGTATCGTCCCGCCACGCTTACTCCCGCTTACGGCCGGTCTGTTTCTCTTCGCCCCCCTGGCCCTCCGGACGGCTCCACGGCTCAACAAACCAGCCAAACCTCGGGTATACATTATTCCTGCCGGCCAACCCCTTTGGACGGCGGAACACTGAAAATTGTTCGGAAACAAATTCGTCCAGTGCCACCCTCCGGCCGCCCTCCGCCCTCGCGCCCGCACCGTGTCTCCGCTCGTAGACGTGCTTCATACGCGACCGCGCGAAACGACACTCGTCTGATTGGAACCATACATTTTTCCTCTGGCCCCTCTGTCTTTAAACTATAGTTGTTGATCGCCGATATCATCTTTCCAGATATTCCCGAAATTCGAAGACCGTTTCTAATAGAGTTCGTATAAAATATATTTCCCTCCTAAAATTCCTAAAACCATTATTTGACTGTTGTATTATTGGCCAAAGTTTCCTGCTTAGAAATAACTTTGTGTCTTTGAAAAATACACTCTGTAATGACAACTTGTTTATTATTAGTTTTCCTGTCCCGTAAGAGTGAGATTCGATCGCGTCAGCGTCTGATCTGTGATTACGTCAAACATAGAGAACGTATTATATTGATCAACGGGACAAACTAAATTGATTTACGAGCATCGGAACGTCGGAACTATCTGTCTTATGACAATAAAACACGTTATTCTAAACGGGATTGATAGTACGAACACGTATGCCCGAGTTCGTAATTGATATTTGACATGGACTCGCTTATAAAATATTTTTTTTTATGGAACACTCCGTATTAGACAATGTTACAATAACATTCCTGATCGATTAGGCCCCCGCACACGTGTAGGTTTCACCGCGAGTTTGCTCTGTCGCAGATCGAATCAGCAAATAAAACTTCACGCTAGTGGCACCCAACGGATTTAATTCGTAGCGGATTTATATCATTGCGAACTTTCAGCGAACTTTGTCCGCGTGAAATAACAATCAATTGATTTATCCAATTAATCCGTCTGCGGACTTTTCCTCTACGTTAAGGGACATTAGCGGATTCGAGCCGTGGTGAACCTGCGTCGTACGTTTATCGCGATGGATCAAAATCGTCTGCGTGTATGCAGGCCTATCCCGGGTATCGCATCGCGTCGGTAGGATTTCGACACGGTAGTTCGGCTTGGCTCGTTCGCGCGACGCAGAGTTTGCGTGAAACGATCGCGCGGTTTCGCTTGACATCATTTAGCGGTTAATTTAACGCACCGCGGCGGTCGCGGCGGTGCACTGCGCGGCACAGTGACTATCACGCGCTCGCATGCCATTTACACACCCGCGTTCCACGATACCGCGAATTCGCTGAAATTAAAACACCGTTGAATATCGTTTAATATTAAAATAACATTGAATAGCGTTTGACATCGGCTCCGGGCCGGGATTTCGCTCATTACGGTTTAGCGGATTCCCCGGAATTGGCTGGCTCATTCGCTTTTCATGATGGCTCTCCTTAAACGGCTTCGTGCGCCTCATTTCGTCACCCGATTTCCTCCCGTTCTACGTCACGGAATAAAATATCTCCAAAGCTTTATACTCATTTGATATTTTTTCTACAGTTCGATAGATTCGTACAAGGATTCTTCTTCTGCAGGTCTTGCTTAAAATTATCAATCAAATCTTTTCCGATATTCTACAATCAAAATTCTTCTTATCCTATTGCAGATTTAAATAAAAGGAATTAAATGCAATTTCGAGTTTCATCGTTTAATTCTTTTTTATATCATTCGGCTGTCCAGCAATGTATGGTTTGCTCATATCTTATGTTCATTGGATTCGGGATGAAGACTTTGACGGGCGAATTTGCTGCGCGCACGGTGTGAATTTTTAAACGAATCACCGAATCGCACCCACGAGTGATGGAGACGGACGTGATTTCGTGCCAAATTTGGTTCCAATCCGTCGAATGACGTGCTCCCAATCCATCCCCCATCTATACACACGTATCCATACGGATTTTCCACCCCGGCGTTAGTTGCGCGATTGATACCAGCCCGGCTCGAATTTTATCTCCTTCTGAAAAAATTATGAAAGTTGCGAGAGCGCTCGGCTGTCATTCAGTCTATTAATCAGCAACGTTGCACGCCGTTATCTCGTCGCTTCTATGCAAATTTCGATCGATTCGTCCGTGGTAAAAAGTTTATTTCAATTCCACCCCCTTCGGCGCCCTCCGCTCGATTTCTCCACGCTCGACGTTTCCCTCGGTGAATCAACAATAAAACGACACACCGGGTTTGTTTACTGGCTTCCTAAGAGTCCGTCAATGACTCGGTAATATTTGGCTATCGTCGGCCAACAGAATTTTTATTCTGCATTTTCCCTACGTATAATTAACGCTCGTACAGTTTCCAATTCAATTCCGTATTTCACTTTATTGTCGTCATAAGCAGGATATAATTGATAAAACTCATTACTTTGTGATATACAAATATTATAATACCTGCTAAAAGTGAATAAAGCGAGAATAACGTGGAAAAAGTGTGACTACGGGTAAAAGTTTCAAATTGTTTGTTTAAGACAACTTGAATGGCTTTAATGAATTCGCAAAATGAAAGAATTTTATATTTATTATCCCATAACGGGATGAAGACCGAAATGATTAAATTAAGGTTCGCGGGTTTCCCAATAATTTTAATGACAGCTGGAAAATTCGAAGGATTCGACGAAAGGTTCGCAAACGAAAACGAGTAAATACGGGTATTTCCAAATGTAGTTCCTTTTCACGACCGTTTTGTTTCTTTGTCCAATTTTACTTACACGCTCCTTTACGCTTTTCAGTGGACCTATAAATTGATTTTAATTTTGTTTGTTGATATCGCGACCGTTATCGCGGAGAAAGGGAAGGGACGTCTGGCGTGGCGTTCGTTAAAATTTTATTTCGCCGTGAAAATCCGAACGAAAGCTGAACACTTTTTTAAATTCAATTTAATTATATTACTCGTTTCTCCTGCTCCCTCCTTCTCCCTCTGCCGTTCGCTCTCTGTCCGTCTCTTAATATCTGGCGGCGGAAATCAAAAAACATTGGTAACGCCCGATACAAAGTATCATTTGAACAAAGTTATTAAACGGAACTAATATGATTAAAAATTTTTTACAGGCGAAAAAACAACGAACGCGTACAGTAATAACAACGGCAGCAACGTAACTAAAAAAAAAAAAGGAACGTGGGGAGGGAAAAAAAAATATATCCATACACCTTCGTTTCCCAACTGCGACGCAGCGCAGATTGCGCACAGTTGTAAACGTATTGTGCGAATGTTTTTTCCCCGACGTGGCACCCGGCGGGCATTATCTCAAGCTGTTTCATTTACTAATTAGTAACGCGATATCATGAGCGGTTTTTACAGATCCAAATGAGAAGGGAAATGAGCACGAGTCCCTAGACCCTTTTAGCCGTGCTTTATTTCGAACGCGCAATTATCGCGCGCCCCGGGAATTTTTCCGACGTTTCGCCAACAGCATTTCATCGCGGCCCGACAAACGTCGCTTAAAATATCGCGTCCCTCTGATACCGGATGAGAACTGACTTCCAACCGGGCGCGTGCACGCAGACACGCGGTGCCCGCCTACACGGACGTATCCGCGATTCCCCTCGGGTCGATCTTCGACGAGAACAGAGCGCGCCCATGCAACAGCCGACCCGCACGGAATCCGACCCGGCCGAGCATTCTCCGACGATTCGCTGAAACGTTTTTCGCAAAGTAACGGATTAAGCAGCGAAGCGCGGAGCGGTAGCTCGTAATGTAACGAATAAACGATTAAACTCAACGGCGGTAGCAGCGACGGCGGAGGTACCGGCGGCAGACTGTCCTCGGGGCAATAGCGAGCGGTGATTAAACGCAACAAGTAAAATTCGATACTCTATGAGGCGAGCTGTACTGCTAATTGGAGCGTAGTAAATAAATTATGCTCAGTTGTAATGCGGTAGGATTATGTGGCGTTGGCCGACGCGACTGATTACGTTTATTTTCGCGCTTAACGCGCGGATAACAGAGAACGAGAACCCGTAAGGTGTTGGCCGGCCGGCCAGTGCAACGTTACGCCGTGCGCGCCGATCTTCCGGCCAATTATATTTCAGCTCATTACATCACCACCGGGTTATTTGCAATAATTTTCCAGCGAAACAGTCGACGCCCTTTCTTATCTATCTATTATGTAAGTCTCTGTTTATATTAGCTTAGTATCTCTTTAAAATTAATTATATCTTAGATTAGTTGAATTCATGAAGCACTTCAAGAATAAGAAGCACTTCAGAAAATGTTCCCTTATCTCCAAAAAAGATTTTATATGAACTTCAGTTAAATTATAATTGACACATTTCTGAATTAATCCGAGATACTTCGTATATTCGATCGAACAATATAATTGCCGGTGCTGCATATTATTACATAGAAAGCTTCACCTGANTCTATTATGTAAGTCTCTGTTTATATTAGCTTAGTATCTCTTTAAAATTAATTATATCTTAGATTAGTTGAATTCATGAAGCACTTCAAGAATAAGAAGCACTTCAGAAAAAAAGTCCCCTTATCTCCAAAAAAGATTTTATATGAACTTCAGTCAAATTATAATTGACACATTTCTGAATTAATCCGAGATACTTCGTATATTCGATCGAACAATATAATTGCCGGTGCTGGATATTATTACATAGAAAGCTTCACCTGGCGTTTTCAATTAAATTATGAAAACGTTAAATCGTTGCCAGGAAATCAAACATCTCTTATTTATACCTACGTAGATTCCAGGAAACTTTTGTTTGTTTGAAAGCACAGAGAGTTTCGATTACACGCGTGTACAACGCGAGATTAGGATCGACCTGTTTGCGTGGACGTAATTACTCGTGACGAATGGAACCGTGGGTGCATCGCATTAACGCCTCCTTTTCACGATCCCTATCTACGCCAGAAATTTTACAATTTTAATGATACACTCATTCACTCGCCTCGTACGGATCAGAGTTCTCCGAGGCAGTCCGTTCTTGTTTTTTTTTTTAATCTAGATCTTGTGTATACGCGGAGAATATTTCATTAACTTTCGATTATTATACATGGAATTTCGCGTAGCCAGGAAGAACAGTTTTATAGCTGTTACAAAGTGAGAGATCGTGGATCTTGATGTTCCGGAAATTTGCACACGTAATGCGCGTATATAAAAACGCGTTTAATGATGTTTCTCGAGCCGCCTGAACGTTCAAAGTAAAGAAAACATCATGGAACCTTACAATGTTGCGTGCGAACGTTCTTCGTTCCTATGCATTTTGTTTTCACGCTTCAGGTTTTTTGCAAAGAAATATTACGCACACCTATGTGGAAGTCGAGCTGTCTGAGTCTGATCATGTAAGACACGTTCTACTTGTCCTTTATTTCGTTGCTCTTCGTTCCCGTGTATTTAAATGATTTTATTAAACCGTGTCAATGATTATATGTCGAAAAATAAAGATCTTTCATTCTTCAGAAATATTTAATTATATTACAGCTATGAATAATAATCATCAATAAAGAATATCTTGAAGTGCCTTAATTTTCTATTTTTAACTATGCCATAATAAAATTAACGTTCGCCGTCTTCTCGGTTCGCAAAAGTATCAATTAAACGCGACAAACAAGAAAAGTGTTAATCTGTTGAACAACTTTCGCCGCGAGTTCTCCAAGTTTACAGTACGCTGTAAACTCGGCCAGAAGCGGGGCAAAAAGTGTCAGAGAGCAAGGTCGATACTTAACGGTCCAGCGGTGATACCGAGGTGAGTTATAGTTATAAATAATGTGCACATTGCTGTGGCGAAATTTAGGCAAAAAAAGGGGGGCAAACGGGGAAGAACGGGAAAAGGAGGAAAAAGGAGAAGTGGAGGAACAGGCGATTCAAGCGAGTTCGACCATAATATCCGACGCAAATTAAAAACCTCATTACCGCGAGAACGCGTTTCTCGGAAAGTTCGTTACTTCCCGGTATCCCGACAAAAGCGGCGGCCGATTGTACGGTTACACACGAGATCCTAATCGGCGCGTTGCGTGAACGTAATTTCGTATTACAAATGCAGCTGACCCTCGAGAGGGGCAGCTCGTCTGTGACATAACCCATAAAATAGTATCAGAACGAGCCAGTTAGCACGCTTGCATCCTTATCCCTTCGGCTTTGGAAACACGAGCCGGCGTATTTTTATTCGCGCCGCTGCTGGCCGGAAAACGAAGTTACACGAGCGTTCCGCGCCGACGACGTCACGAGGTTTTTATATCCTTACGGCCTTGTTCATTCATATTTCCGTAAATTAGATGGTTTGATTCGACGCGGGAGGACAAAGGGAGGAAAAATCNTTTTATATCCTTACGGCCTTGTTCATTCATATTTCCGTAAATTAGATGGTCTGATTCGACGCGGGAGGACAAAGGGAGGAAAAATCGGACTACGCGCGCCTCACTGAAACGATCAGCGAGAGAGAGGGAGAGAAAGAGAGACAGAGAAACAGACGGAGTTACTAATTTTTGAATGCATATTTCACGTGATGATGGCCGATGATAAATATCGATGTAAGCCTCGTTACCGCGGCTGTCCCGCCGACTCCACGGCCAGTTAATTGCTTTTTTCATTATACTTAAAGAGGAGGTGTATTCATTACTTTCGTTTTCCTCGTGTCAGCAGATATTTTTTCCTTCGTTCCTTTTCTATTCTACAGTTCATTTCGTCTGACCGTAATGAGTGGAACGGAAACTTTTATTATATGTTATAGTTTGCTTGATCATTCAATGCGTACTATCACGACCGAATGTATTACGAATAGATTCAAGAGAGCAGTTATTTAAATTTCAACTCTTATTTTAATTCAATCAATAGTATTCTGTCTAACCGGTCTAAACTTAAATGATTACTGATAATGAAGAGTGTTATTAATTGTCTTTCCAATATTAACATTTCACCAAGTATTTAATTACAAGTTTAACTCAATGATGCATACTATTGATTTTCTTTTTTCGTTCGAGTGACACTTTCTTGCAATTATACCAATATTCGCTGACATATTTGTCCATTTTTTATCCGCACGCTTATTTGATCTTATCGATCGTTTTATATATCAGTCTTCTGCTAAATAATCAAACAAGTATAGTCAATATAGTATCTGCAAAAATCTATTGCGAAATATATAAATTGCTAGTTGTTTGGCATTGATTAGAGTGTACGGGGCTACACATTGGCCGGTCCAAGGAGTAGATTTATTCTTTGCAGCCGTAGGGCTGTTCGCCGCGACCCAAGCAGGCGATAGCGGTGAAAAAGAAAGAGAGATGGGGCAGCTCACGGTAATTGTAATAATTGTTATTATTCGGTGTATAATTAACGCCGCGGCTCGAGCTACCGCGAAAGAGCGCTCGGCCGCGCCGTGCCGGGTCTCCGACGAAAAGTTTAAGCATGCTGCCCGCCGGCCATTTGCATAATTAATTAAAGAAGGAGTCGAGTTTTCAACAGATTTTCATGCCGCGCCTTCCTCTCTCGCGTAGACAAGAACCTTCGAGATGCTTCCCTCTCCCGGCTCGTCCTTCTCCCCGCTGCCCCGGGTCCGGGGTCAGACGATTCAGAACGGTCGGAACTCGGTTTCAACTCTTTGCTAGGGTTGTTCTTATTTCTTCCTACAAATGAATTAGGCGAGGCTACCCTGCCTTCCTCTGTCTCGTTCCGCACCTTTTCTAACCATCAAATGCATAAATATTATTCCTCTATCTGTAATGCACTTTGTCACAAATCGGTTTCTGTCTATATTTGATTCCAAAATGAGCAACGATATTAATTTCACCACCAGTTGGCAAATAATTTACGAATCATAAATATTTTGTTACAATATGTTTGATTGAATTGATTTTATGAAATGATCTTTAATCATCGTCTAATCCAGTTTGTAGAGAAAGAATGATGTTTGGATGAAACGATCTGTGAGTTTTCACTTGGGGTTTTTAAAAAAGTTCCGATCTCATTATAAAAATAAAAATTGTTGATAGCGTTAGGTAATGTGTACTTATTTGATGGATGGAAGGACCAGTATAAGTGCATCTCTGAATGACGTCGTCAACCTATGGCCGGAATAATCGTATATTTTTCCATTGATTCCGTGCAGTACACTGTTCGTATCAGGGTCGAGGGTGACTCTAGTGGTAGGGACGAGACGCTGCGACCAGCTCGGAGCCGAGGAGCCGAGAGGGGCAAATGTAATTAATTATCCCGGTAATGACTCTGACTGATGAGCGGCCGGACAAGTCCAGCCAGGTCGAAATAGCATAGAAGTGGTGACGGCCTCGAACTACCACCTCGATCTCGACTTATTTACTGCATACTGACTTTTATCTACTAGACGTGGAATGAAAACTGTTGATGCGATTGTATCCAGCACGCGACTATAACGCGAGAAAATCGAGTTAGAATTAATCACTCACGATTTATTTCGTCCGATGTTTATTAATTTTCAGGATTCGTATAAAAAAGCTTGAATTTTTCTCACGAATCTTATTAAAAAAAACACATTTTTTGTAATTCTCTTTTAATTACGCTAAACTAAATCTTTCTATCAAAGATTTAGAAGATTCCCGTGAAAAAATTTTTTTACTTCTGACAGTCTCAATGAATGAGAAATCTTTCTCATAAACTTTTCTCGTGGAGTCAAGGAAAATCTGGGGAGGAAATTGTTCTGTTCAGCGATCGAACGTGTTCAAGAACCGTTCATATCTGTTCCTGAAACACCGCGGAACGGAGAGACAACGAGCGCGAGGGAGAAGAGCGAGAGCGGCCACGGAGTGAGGGGCTGTGCATGACAAGGTAGATTTATTTTTTTCACACCCCACGTCGAGGCTCACCGAGGGCTGGACGAGGTGTTTTAATATTTTAATAGGACGCCGGAATGGCCGGTTTCGTGACTTGGCGTTTTATAATGATATTCTCCCCGCGTTTCGTTCGTAGTAGCAGGAGAAAATCAACGGTTCGGAATAACCCATTTCGTTGCCCGGCTCGTTCTGCTATTCTTCCTAAAATAACAACCTCGACTCTTTACGCTTTATATTACTTGTCGCTTGATCATGCCCTCTTCTCCTTTTTCATTGTCTTCTTCTCCATCTTACATTAACATCGTTTATGGATCGACGTCATCCCGCGCCACGTACTTCTGCCAGAGGATTATAAATTTTCATTCGTGCGCCGATTGTCTCGCTCGAGTGCACGGGACAAACGACTGATTGCTCTATGATGAGCTGAAGCATCGGCCGATGAGTCAAACGATTAAACGCGCGCTCCTTCTGATACCGTCGATACTTTCAATATCTTATACACTGATACCTCTCGTCATTTTTCGTAGGCTATTTGCAACAGATTCTTCATACTTTTTATTCGGATAAAAAAATTTACACTAAAATACCAAACATAAATATTCTAATGCAAAATTTATATTAAGTATATAGATTGACAATACATATCTTCTGTGCTCTGTACTATAACTCATTGATTTAGCAGATGATTTCGAAGATGAAAGAACAATCGTTAGCGATATAGACAGCCTAATTCAGACGACTTACGACGAAATGTATACATGGAACTGAAGTATTATGTCAAACCTCGGCGTGGGCGTGTAAAAGCAGCGAATATCTTCACGCGGTTCGATCACTTTCACGGGCGAGACGATCTGCAAGGTGAGAGAAGATGATATCGGCCGTTTTTCTTATAGACGCATACCGAGCTGAGTCATTCCGTCATCGTTCCGATTCTTCTTTCCTTCGCATTCATCCGGAGCCACCTTGTTACTCTTCGTTTCAATCAATCGGACTTCGTCCAATTTCGTTTCTTCCATTATCATCTAGCTACGAAGTCGACTGAGACGGGGCAGTTAAGATCTAATTACCTCCCGTCAAATTAACTGCGCGTCCGGCTAGCAGCGTCTACCGACTGCAACTGATCAAACAATAGTCGCCGTTACCGTAACGATTATAATTTCATTCGCCGACAACCGAACTAAATGCGTCGCTCAGAAATTCGTCGACTCGCTAATCTGGACGATTGATACGTCATAGAATGTTCTGTCACCGACGACAGTATTTTGTATACAATATAAACAACGTCCTCATAACGTGTCAATTACCCTCCGGTTTAAATAAAATTAATTTTAGATCCAATAATTTTCAATAATGTAATATTTTGTTCTGATGTAATTACTTATAGATGGAGTTGTATGTATATGTTATACATGATGCAGAAGCATCTTCATCATTATTCGTGTTCAGTATCAAAATTCGGAACAAAACAGACATGCAACTGTACATAACATAAAAAAAAAAAATGAAAGAGAAGATGGAGATATTCAATGGAGTTCGAACTTCGTTAGTTTACACGCTATACGTTTTTTTGTCTAAAACGTTCGCACGTTGCCAACAAAAGGAAAATTGTTCAGCCGGACGGATCCCCCGGACCGGACGGATCGAGGGCGACTTCGATCTCGCGAATATTTCCCCGGCCTAGACGAGCGGAGTTCGAGATTGATGCGTTAGGCAAACAGCGTAGGCGCGTCCTCGTTTGTAGCCAGCGGACACGACGCGACGGCTCGCAATTAATTGCAGGTAGGATCGTTAATGCCGCCTAATTTCACGGAAGGACAGAAGAACGGTTCGGACGAAGAATCACGATTCGTTAGCGCGAGCGCGCAATTTTTTCCCGGCCCGGCTCGCCGTGTCCGTTCGTTGGTTTCGTTCAGCACGTCCCGCCGCGCTGTCACCGTGTATTCGGAAATATAACTAGATTTACGTCGCTCTATTATCTCTATCGTCGAAGCCGTATCCTAACGGTCGCTGGGCCGCGGCCGAAAAAAATCCGCCGGCCAGCCGAAAATACCCCGGATTCGATTTTTATATATCGACAACGAATCCGGCACGGAACGGACGGGGAGGGGGCGCGGGCGCGGGCAGACGAGGGGAGGCGTGGAAAAAAAACGGCAGCGACTTACGATTTATAATGCGCAAGATAAAACGAATTAAAAAGCGACGCCGCTGGCCGGGACCGGAAAAAATCCCGACCGGCAGGCAAGCATCGAAATAAAATTGCGTTGCGCTGGTGGGGGGCGAAACAGCATTTTTTACGTGGCCGTGTGTATAGAATTCGTAATTAGTGAGCAACGGAACGGGGGAAGAGAATCTGTGTAATTGTGAACAACGCGAAATTTGACGAAAAGCCCGCGCAGATTGTGTTGGATTATTTTTTGAAAGCACGTGATTTAGTTAAACAGCGATGTCGCCGATGCATCTTCGTTTATACGAATTATAAACCTCACTAAGATTTTATGTGTTTAATTATGCTTGATACTGTTCATTATAATTATAAATACCGTATAAAAATAACAGTAACTGATATACTAATTACAGTTTACGCGTCCTTATAAAAAATTTTCGATATTTATGAGAGACAAAATATCCAACACAATTATTATTATATTATTTTTAATGAGAAATTCGGCTCCAGTTACGATTTGTCTGGATTGCATTCCCATAATTTACGAATAATTTACATACGCGAACGTTCTGCTTTAAAGAGAGCTCATTCTTATATCTTTCAATAATAATTTAATACGATTCTTTATTACAAAGTGCAATAGGTACTAGACGATAAACTTTCCCACGGCGCCTCTCTGAAGCAGCGGTCCGGAGGTCGGATAAAACCCAAACGCAGAAATAATACGCGGGACTTGAAAATGAGCAACGCCACGATCCGATCGACGAAAGAAGAACCGAAAGAGAGCGGCGCAAAAATTTCGAGTCGTCCGTTCCGCTATAGGCGGTATTCGATTGAAGCCGAATCACGAAAAAACGAAAAAGGGGAAATAAAAAAAAAACGTGGAAGAAACGAAATGAAGAAAAAAGGGAATCTATGTGTATAGCGGCGATTGGGTGATCGGGAGCGGGTGGGGGACGATGAAAAGGGTGGTGAATTCGAAGAGCGCGGTCAGTGGATAGAAAACGTGTTGGAACACGGCATACACAGAGGGGTAGAAAGAAGGAGGATAGGAGAGGAGCGAGTGGCAGCAGGGGTGGCGTGAGGGCAACCTTTTATAATCCGGCAAAATGCGAAACGCGCGCGCTATTTTAATCGAAATAGGTTTTTGCGCCGAAAAAAAGTTCGTATTTAGAGAGAACGAAATGAGTTCACCTCCGGCTCGATGAAAGACCGATAAGCATAGCTGATTTATACGAGGGACGACCGCGCCGCGTCGAGCCGAGTCGAGCCGAAGCGAAGCGAAATCGTTCGAACGGCGGGACGCGGCGCCCATTCGAACCTTCTCCCTCGCCGTCCGGCGAGGTGCCGTGCGTTTACGCGGATATATACGATTTTGTGCATCTCTTTCCGCCCCCTCCCCCGTCTCTCTTGGTCTTCTTTTCGCACTCTTTCCGGCTTCGTTTCCCGGTATACACGGGACAGAAACATACGCTTAGTGCGTGGTTGTGCGCGAGGAGTTTAAAAAAAAAGAGGTGGCAGATGTGTACGGGTGGGGGATGAGAAATGAAAAAAAATGACAGCAAGGAGGACGACGGGAGGGGTTGCGAAAAAAAGCGGACAAGGGGAAAAAGGGTGGCGCGGCTGTCTCCGTGCATTCCAATCTAGAGAAGTTAATAATATCGAAAATATTGCTCTCTCCCATCGGTAATTTAAATAAAAATACGTTTTTTCGTCGGGCGCGCGTATAGGCCGATGCACTCGCGATCCTCGGCCGGGAAAAAAAGCGGCGGGAATTAAAGGGACAGTAATTCCTGAACCGGAATCAACACTTATTATCCTCGTGTCTATACCGTTCTGATAAATGTACGCTACCGGCGGGAGACGCGTGTGGAAAGGTGGGCGCACGTACGGCTACGTGCCCACACAGGTGCGCGCGTACGTACATGCGTAGGCGTATTTCAGCCCGGCGGGCTTGAGCCCCCTGATCATAACGAACGATTATTTCTCATACGCTTTTTTTTTCGTACGGAATATTCTGATCGGAAAAAATACGCCTCCATGGATTGCCGGAAAATTTCGTGCACAGCTTTGCAAGGAAATCAATTTTTTCTCCCGCTCATCCGGCGCCATGTAAAGGGCTCGGGACTTCGAAAATGAATGGAAAACCTGTTTACTTGTTTGTCGCGCTTGAACAAAAAAAACGTCGATAAAATACTTTTGTCTTTTGAAGATACGCGCGATTTTTGACATATTGTCAATATCTCGTAATGAAACCGAAAAATTACCATGATCAGTGACCGCCCGTTACACGTATACATATGATGGAGTAACAAGATCCTGTACATGCGACCGTAGTTGCATTTGTTTTTAAAGGACATTTATATCATCACATATAACAATACATGTTCCATGTTGATGAAACGTTGGTAAAACNTAGTTGCATTTGTTTCTAAAGGACATTTATATCATCACATATAACAATACGTGTTCCATGTTGATGAAACGTTGGTAAAACTCAATTTTGTCGAAAACTCGAGTAAAGAATTCAGCGACTTGGACGCAAGTATTTGACTCGACTGCATTACGAGAAATGAGAGAGTTAAATTCCTCGAAAACCCGTTTCATTATTTTGTATCTATAATATCTAAGCAGCGTTTATGCGGGTACGTCGATGTTACGACGGTTATGTAAAGAATTAAGAGGAAAAGTAGCGCGGTAATAAGAAACAGGTACATTAATGTTCACGCCTGTGTCGCGCATTCCGATTGTAATTAGATTGGCTTGTGCATTAGCCTCGAATTATTTATGCATTCGTACGAACGTGAATTGCATCAGACACTTTCTCGGTATCTATCAATCGAATTTTCCTCGTCGTAAGTAGCCATTTTTATTTTTCTATCGCACGGCTAAATCTCTGGTGTGATTAGTTCCGCTTCGTTTGCGAGTCGAATTAAAATGTTCCTAATTTGTTTTCGCTCGTATCAGATTGAAATTCGAGCGTTTCCCTATTCCAGGATTTATACAAATTGAAATTTACACACGTTGAGGGTTGTCTAACTCCGCCACATTAAACTATTTGTAAGCTTTCTAATTGACCACTATACTGTATAGCAAATGATTCTCAGATTCCATTAAGGACTGAAGTACATAAGATACTTTAAACTTCTTTATTTACTTCTATTTATAAGCATATAAAACATCCTCGTTTAATAAAAAAAATAACTATACGATTTAATAAAACGAACAGGAAATTCAATCAATCAACTGAATATTTTGATTATTGTTAATCTCTGATTCAATTGAATGATTCAACCCTTGGAAAAACTCAACGATGTTAGCCTTAATACACTTAAAACTCTATTTTCTCGCGAGCCGCGAGTGAAATTCTCTTCCTTTGTCTAGCGAAATGACAGAATGTGGTAGCGTTTCATTGGTTAACTCGTGGCTATAAATTGCTCCGAGTCCGTGAAGCTCTGCGTCGTCGTGGAGGAGGAAAAAAAGAATTGATAGAACAGTTGCAGCGGGCACATTCTCATTAATTCTTGACATTTGCGACCACCTTTGCTAACGGGACTCGATCTCATTCGGAACATTATCGTAATCTGGAGAAAACTGACCGCGAGTACAAAATTAAATATTTCGAAGATGAAATAAACCTAACCCTGATTAGGAAAATCGAAAAAAGGTTATCTTCATTCCTAAAGAAAAGAGAAGAGCAAATAAGAACGTCTACAATCTCTGCGCTTGAAGAACAACTGTCAACGTTACACGTATTTTCATCATCACTACAAGCTCTTTCAATTATATATGCGTGCGAATATTGTCCATGAAATTTCACGTGTTTTCGCTCCGGTGGACCGTTCGGTCGGAACAGGAAAAAAAATGAGTCTAATAGAAACGTACGAATAAAATTGAAGGTGGAAGAAGGAAAAATACCGGACGGCCCATGTCCGAGGGGTCGGAGGGGGCGGGGGAGAAGAAAAAACGGTATAAATTGTTTGGCCCCGAGGGATGAGCAAGAGAACACGTTGATCGGTAACGAGGAATGACAGAATATGAGAGACAGCAAGACGAAGAGACACGGGAGACGGGAGAGGCCGGCGTAGGTGGGGAGAACCAGGTGAAACGAAAGAGATTAAAGAACGAAAAAAAGAGAGCAACCGGGCAGTGCAGCGGATGAAAGCGCGAAATGCGGGACAGTTGGACGCGGCCGGACTTTTCGTCGCGCATAGGTAAAACCACTCGTTTGGAACTCTCCTTGTCACCCCCTTTTGGTCGAAATAATTGATGCTAGTTATGAAACGAGTTGCAAAATGGCGTAATTTAAAGTTACGACGCTACTAGCCGGGTACGAGTAGCGATGCGGCCGTGACTGCTATCCTGTTCGTTTCTTTTCGCGTTGACCGTTTTAAGTAGAACGGTTTGAAAATAAAAGCGTCACGCCCGCGCGACCTGGAGCGTTAATGGGAAAGCCAGCGATGCGGGATACGTTTGCCAAGAGAAAGAAGTGCTACCACGCTTATTATAATGAATTGGTGGACGATAAAAGCGTGACTGGCGAAAACCTTTTAAAGCGTTTGGAGATTTTTGTTTTATGGAATGATTAGTGATATTAAAAATACGAATTAACAGTCAAACGGCTTAAATCAGATTTTTATAACGAATCTCCTCTGTTATATAAAAGCTTTATTACGGCCATTTATATGGTTTGACAATTTTTACTTTAAATTATGATGACAGGCTACAGCATTTTCTAATAAACTTTTTATTGGAAATGCCCACTATTTTATTTATTTCTTTTCCACGGCTTAGCAAATTTATTTAAATTATTATATCTGCTTAAAAATACCATTCGACGTGTACGTACGAATTTAGTACATTAGAAATCTGAATGATGAAAAATAAAAATTTCAGTACTAATCATTTCCAGAGATAAAATAATCGTCCCCAGATGTTTCGCGTACGGAGTAGGAAACGAAAAAACGCGATGATCGATGATCGTTTTGGGGCACGCGACACAGACGAAGGAGAGAATTTCGCTGGCTGGTAGGAGCACGCAATGCAAATAGTGATCACACTTTCAAGAGCCCTAGGTATTCGCCGGTTGAACTTGGCCGCCAACTTAAAAGTTTTCTTGTTGGAACGACGACGCGGCGCCTTCCAGCGCGTCGAGAGCGAAAGCGTCGACCGCCTATTTCTGGCGTCCCGACGACCCTTTCTTCCTGTCTCCCGCCTGGTCCTCGTCGACGTCGCCGACGACGACGACGACGACCAGTCGAGTCACTGGGTTAAACGTACCATCATCGAGCTGCACTCCACGCCGTATTATTCTCGCTAGATTTGCCTCGGTTATATCCCTAGCTACGTGCGCTAATACTCCATTCATAAATTGCGTCCATAATAACCGCGCTACGCAACCGCGATTAACGTTGCTGAATACTATAATAGAAAGGTGGTTTACAGTGGATGGAGCCTGAGGAGCGTGTGCGATCAAACACTCTACTAGACTATTTTCGTTCGTCGTTCGCGAAAATATGAATGGAACGAGATACATGAGCTGAATGAAGTCTGCATAAAGACTGTCTTTACAAGCGTAATTTTAAAACGTATTTAATTAATGAAAACAATGCTCCGTATCTTCATTTGCTTAACGTTTTCCTCGTTCATTAAGCAGACAATGTAAATGTTGATCGACGTTGATGGATAATAAATCACGTACAATACATAAAAGAAACTAATATTGAAATTCCCAGGCTCATTATCCGATTATGAATAAATCAATCTCACTACAATGACCACATCGGACCGTAAGTAATTCTATAGTACACTTTCTATGTAAATCTTCATTCAAATTATAAGATCATGAAAACAGTCTAATCTATGTCTATACTAAATATACATATAATCATGATAATTACGTTTTTTACTGGAAAGTATGTTTTCCCTAATGCAGTATAATAAATCACAGAAATATCGAGATGCTTCAGTGAGTCCGAGGAAAAGAAAGTAGCAGCGGGTTGGAAATAAATCATCGTCTCTATTATCCGAGAAAAATCGCGTAACTAATCGTCGCGCTCGATTACGGATACTCTCTACGTTATTCCCGCTTTCTTAAGTAGATCGTCGCTTGAACTCGACTCGTTTTCAGCGTCGCGCTCCCCAAGCAGAGACGTAGAAAGAGGAAAGCGAATTCCACGCGCGCGCCGCTCGTGGTCGCGGTCGCGCCTACGCGGCCGGTTATGAATATGCATTTTCCTCCGTTAAGTATGCGCAGATTGCGCCGCGATACAGTCGGGACGGCCGTTCATTATTGTCGCCGGCAGCCACTCGGCGTCCGCGTCGCGACGCTTCTCGTGTGCTGAACTCGTACACACGCCCTGCCGAAATTACTGATACGCGTCAATTGCAATCACCGGCGAGTATACCCTCCCTCCCTACGTGTGTGTGTGTGTGTGTGTGTCAATGGTCCTTGCACTAGGAGATACGAAACGTTTGCATTGCGGAAAACAGGATCTTCCATTTACGATTTTGAAACCTACGAATCTATATTTAATAAGAAAATTATAAGATGAAAAAATAAAATTCTGACAATTTCCTTGAAAAATTAGTCTTCGCGNGTGTGTGTGTGTCAATGGTCCTTGCACTAGGAGATACGAAACGTTTGCATTGCGGAAAACAGGATCTTCCATTTACGATTTTGAAACCTACGAATCTATATTTAATAAGAAAATTATAAGATGAAAAAATAAAATTCTGACAATTTCCTTGAAAAATTAGTCTTCGCGTAAAGAAGAAGCATAAGATATTCTGATTTGTTATTTTTTCATTGCACTAAGAATTTTATTATATTAATTAAAATGCTTAAATAGCTTCAAATGTATTTTATATAAAATATGAGATATAGTTTATCGTGGCATCTGGATGGATAATGAAGTGCTAAAATTCCAAAGGAAGTCGGTGTTACTTGATTCCGAACGGTTGCCCACGGCTGTTAGTGTCTCTTCGTAAGCGAAAATGCGAGGAGGAGGAGAGTGTCAACGTTGGGTGTAAGCGTAAATATGAGAGGGCAAAGAGAGGGGAAGAGATAGAGAAAGAGAGGAAGAGAAAGAGAGAAAGAGAAAGGGTGAACGTGTGCACGCGGAAGGGCGTGCTTACGTTTCTCCTGTTTGTAATTATTCATGAACAAAGGCCCTGATAATTGCGCTGCTTGATTGCACACTCGTGTACCGATGAGCGGCAAAGACTTCTGCAACGTATATGGAAATGAGCGGCATGTTTTTATTGTCGCGTCGCATTGCATCGCGTCGCGTCACTCGCGTGTTCCCCGCCCTCCCGTTTCACTTCCGGTTCGGTATAATTCGAGAAACGCAGCCGGAGGGTTACTTCGACGAGATTCCTGTTTTCCCTCGTTTTTTTATCTCCAGAATCGGACGATCGTACACGCGTTGTAATATCGCATTGGTACTTTTATATCCGGCTCGTATTAATAAATTAATTCGAACGAAACAGAAGCTATAAAAGCGCACCGCTTCGATCGACATTCCTTTCTACTACTCCTTTCCTTTTTAGAAAGCGCGCTGCATTATTCGAATTATCGCAGTCGCGGATTGGCTAAAAGAAAGTGAAATAAAGTATCCAGCACAAGGGAAACGCACTCCGCTACTTCCACAACGTTATTAATTCGCTCCGTTTTATCCACTGATCATAATTAATTTTTTGCATGTTAATAAAAAGGAACATATTTAATAACCAGCGTACGGTAGTAATTACCCAGATCATTACTATGCAATTTCGCAGTTACTAACCAGGCAATATGTGGCAAGTAAAAGTCCTCGATTTTAAAATCGGTGTAGAAAATCAAGGAATAAGTAATTTGAATAAGTTTAAATTAGAAACTATGTCTTACTTCACTTCAGTCCTTGTGAATTCCTCAGTATTACATTGGAAAAACTGAATGTATTAGTGACCTGTATAAACGATACGTGCTCTAACCGATCGGGACAATTCCTGAACCTTTTGTCGTTACTTGAGAATCGGTCTTCGCGTCGACGCGACATACCGGATTGGACGTGGCGTGAAAATCTTCCGATAGGGTTGTCGCAGCGCTCCGAGGGGGGACGGCGGGGGGATGGAAAAAACGCACGACTCGATCCAGTGGAGATAAGTAGTTTAGTTGTACGCGTGTCGCCGCAGAACGGTGCTCCAGGAAACGCGCGAGTGCGCCAGAAGAAGAATGCTCGAGACTCGTCAGCGAGACACGCGAAAAGAGAGAACCGGAGGGGATGGAGAGACGGACGGAGAGGCCTGGTATCGCATTAAGGGCCGCTGTCACCGAGAAGGGAAGAGGATCGTCGTGGCGTTCACCCTCTCGTTCCGCAAACAATGCTCCATATCGTCTCCATAATGAACGCGGGTGTACCAGGGAGCGACGGGCGCACACGCTCGTCCCCTCGCAGTCCCAGTAATAATGAGCACGCAGATTATGCGTGGTGATTGGTGCTCGATCCATCTAACCCTCCGGAAAAGGAACGAGCAAGAACGCGAGGGTTCAAGACTCTCTCCGATGGATACAAAACGAGCCTGCCCGGCATCAAAGACCGAACGTTTCGAATTTATCGACGATCATCGACGACGACATCGAGGGTTTGCCATCCCCTCGATGATGATGACGATCATGAGAAATGATCGCGAACCCTACCGGTTGATTTTATTGAACTAACAACGAGATCCGTATAAGCGTGCTGTTATTCTAGGTGGGGAACATTAAGATATTGGTTGGGATCTTAGAGATTTCAATGACCTTGCATGCCGCGGAGAGGGATTAATGGATTGATCATGTGGAGATTAAGCCCCGGAAGGAAACTAATTGTAAGAATGAAAAAGTACATCGGGAGGCGCGTTTTGAGTCCGGCGATATTTCAAGGCAGTCGTTCGCCACCGGGTAGATTCCGGACGCGCTTGAAAAGCAATTTCAACTTTAATTACTGTGACCGGGGCTAACGAAGAATTTCGATCCTGAAGATACGTACATGATTATCGGCATAATTCAAATTGGTTCCGTGGAGTCACGCTACGGCGACGTTTACGGTATACATGGACGGACGGAAAATCGAATTGGTACATACAGATTGCAACCGGAATACACGGCCAACACCAACCTGAATGCACCAATTAGAGTATCGAAGGATTCCACCGCTACCCGCCGAAACTCCAGGGATTCCTGAAGGACCTCGACGAAGGTATTTGTCCAGCATCGTGCTTGCGGTGTTCGTTCGAGTAACGATTCGATTCTACGGGGGCAGGGGAGGGGCACGGGCTCACTGGGGGACAGAAGGGGGAGGCGGGTCTACGACTTCGAATTCGTATCTGTCGCGCTCGTATTGTCTGTTACGCCTGTTTACACATTTGACCCGGATTTTCAATCTCAACTTCCTGCTCGATGTCCCCCCCCCCCACCACACCCATCTGTCCCTTCCATCGTTTTCCCAGCCCCTCTTTACTCCGTCGTCTATCCGTTTCGATACAATCCAACTCGATTAAGGATACCGGAATTAACTCCGCGTCCGTGGCCAACGGTTCATGTGCGTGATATCCGAAGTTTAAAATTCACATGCCCATCATTCGCTAAAAGCTAGATGAATGCTACAGTATGAGTCCCATGTTGTTCACTGAAGCTTTACTTCAAAATTTTTCTAACTATACATCAGGAAATATATAAAATTAACTGAAAGTCCATTAAACAGATATGTAAGTCTCTATAAGAAAAGACATTTTCATTTTTGTGTGTTCTATCATATTTTCAAAAATGTTCATCTCCTTCGTCATATAACATATTAATAATGTGCGATTTGTACATTTTTTATTCTAAAAAGGAAACAAAAATTCTTTTTCCGAAAACACAAATCATTTTTTTTTAATGCAAGCCTGAGTTGAAAAAAAGAGGCTATAATTCGTGCAACAATCCGGTGACAGCGGAGACCGAGCGACGGTTCTCAGAAAATAATTTAAGGTTCCCACGGAAAAAAGTTGATGGACTACTGCCACAGGTGGAAGGCGACGTAAAAAAAATCATGCATCTCCATTCGCACGTTGTAACCGGACAATTTTACGAAATGTAAATTTCGGTCGCCACGCCGCGTTATGCACACCATTTACCCCCGTCGATGTCTCCTCCGTGGCGCGAAACGCCGTTTAAACAACTGACGCGTCGCACTGCGATGCCACCCGCTTTTTTTTCGCATTATAAATCGTCTGTTCCAGACAGCAACCGGCCTGTGGCACTCACTTCGATTCATCGTGTCCCTCCTTTTCACCCTCGCCGACGGTTGTCGCTTCGTTTTTAAATTGAAGTGGTAATTAGAAGACTTCTATCTTACAATTAATCGTTGCACGAAAACGACGAGTCTTAAGAACAATAATTATGTAATTTAAAAAGTATGTCTTTATCATTGAAATTTAATTTTATCGTATTTTATTATACGCGTCTCAAAAAGGGAAAATTATTGTAAATAAATTTTAACTTTTTATATTATAAATTCCTTCGCTTACGTTGTATAATTTTTTTTTTATAATCGTATAATTTTTTTTTGAACAAAGTGTGTTTATTAATTAAATAACTAAAAGCGTACCGTTGAAAAGGTTAAACAATTTTTACAATTCCGACTAGAAAGAAATTCTGAAAGGTCAGCGATTTCCATATTTCTTTGTACATAACTGAAACGTTAAGGCTGACTCGTACCGCAATGAAGAATCTGCACGTTTAACGAACGCAAAGGTTGAGATTAATCTCGAGAGCCCGAATCGTGACTTATTCAGCTTAATTAAACCTGCACGCTTTTCGATATCGGTTTTTAATACAATTACTTTGTGCAGTATAGAAATCAATAACCAGTCCGATCAAACACAAGAACCGAATTAAAAATCCGGACAGCCCATCGTAATAAATACAAAAAGGTTGGATATCGTTCGATTCACCCCCGCATGTTCAGAATATAATGTAAATCGTACAGAACAGTACATGTATATGCATGTACATATTATATATGTACATTCATGTAACAAATTATCTAAATTTCAAGACGGATCTGCGTCGATTTACCTTTACCGGCGAATACCTGGAATTAGTACGAACAAATTGACATGAATACCTGCACGATGGTCACGTAACCTCCGTTAATAATACCTATAGCGTGTGGATATCTGATTATTTGTCTGCTTCACTGTTTTAATTCTGAACGATTTTTTTCCCAACCTCTGATTCTGTTCGCGACGCGCCCTTCACGCGCACACCCTCCGGCACTCCGGCACTCAACAGTTCAATGTTTTTACACAGGGCGAAGTTCGATTGGTCGTCGGTCGCTTTCCAACCCGGCCGGGTGGGAAATGAAAGGCTGGCCACTCTTCGCCGTATATGGGCGAGGATCGTACTAGTAAACGCACGTGGTCGAGCCGGAACGTGTGTGCTTCCGTCCGTTCGATAGAGAAACGAAGCAAAGGGTTGAACGGACAGAGAAAGGAGAGCCGGGGGAGAGCGACGGAGGTGGAGGCACGCGAAGGTGCGATACGCGCCGAGTGTTTGCTGGTAAAACAAACACGTTTTTCTACTCTGCTCCATCGCGATCTTCTTGCTCGAAAAAAATTCAGGAAATTTGAAGAAAGAATTTGTCAATGTGTACAATAAACCAATTACCATAACGCATTTTAATATTCTGTCTATACTAGCAGCAAATAAAACGGAAGAAAAACTTCTCCGAGGAGATGCAATTTATGTTTTACATACATTATAATTTTACTATTGTACCATTTACAATTTGTATGTTTGACGTGAAGTTTCCCTTTCCCTACGCTTTTTATTGGTTTTCTTTCCACGTCGATTATTCCAAAATACATAATCTTTATTAAGGTAAATCTATGAAGGCCATAATAATTTTTTTGCGTTTCAATAAAGGATTCCAATCATCGCCAGTTGACCAGAACTACTCTTCGCAGAGCAGGGCTGTCGGAAGTTGATACGTGTTTCCACCCTGTTCGTAAAATTAATTAAAAACTGGGTGATATCTCGCGTTTCGCGCAAGCTACTATGAAAATGTTATCGAATATTTGCGCAAGACGTGGGGCTCGATCATTTTTTCCGTCGATTAATTGAAAAATCGAGCCGAAATTTTTTCCCAAACCAAACGCCGGGTTCATTCTACCGGCTATGTAGGTTCCCGGTCGCCGTCCATTCCACTGTGTGCGCACCTATACCGGTGCAACTTCGGTTGTCGAGTCTTCCGCGGATTGTCAAAAAGCAGACGAACAATGGGGAAAATCGCTGACTAGACCGGACCAAATCGAACCGAACCGAACCGAAAGTATTCGATTCGACGCGATTGAACGCTTATAAGAGCGCGAGCCTGCCCTGTGTCGAGTCGCGCACCGCGGGCGCACGCGGGACGTGCGAGAGAGCGAGCGCGCGCGTCGAGCCTTTTACATTTTTACCACGGACGCGCGAGAACTCGATATTCCGACAAACACCGATTGGAAATGTTAAAAGATCGAAAGAATTTTAATGAAAACCCCCGGCCATCGGCCTCGGTCGGCCCAGTCGAACGTGCCTTTTAATAGTTCATCCGCGTCCGCTTTTTTCTCTTTTTTTTTTTCTTTTAGCAACCCCTCGATGCTCTCTGTTCTTCTGTCTCCCATCCCTCTCCTTCTCGTCCCCCCCGCGTCTCTCCCCCGCTGCCCTGTTTTTTCATTCGCTACATTTCGGTCCGCAAGCGGCCCGCCGCCGCCGCCGCCGCCGCGCCACGGCCCGACATAGAAAATATATATCTGTTGAAAAAGTAAAGTGTCCGTCGTACGGCCGCCGCCATTCCGGACGGACGGACGGACGGACAAACGAAAGGGTGGGATGATCGCGCGCAAGCGGTCGCTCGCGAGTACTTCCACCCGAAAAAAAGGAAGGAATGTTGTAGAAAGAGAGAGGCCGGCGGGGGGGGGGGGGCACGAAATTATCCTTTCCTCGTGCGCGTTTATTTTTCGCGTGATTACAAACGAAGTTAATCTGAATCGAACGAAATTAATTTTATTGTTCGCAGGGAGAATGCTCGTGTCGGCCGTCCGGCTCGCGTCCGGATCCCTTTCGCGGTCCTTTCCTCATTTCGTTTATCAAGAGCGCGCCGCGTGCTCGTGACTCTCCGTACACTTGCCACGCCAGAATCCATCTCCCTGTGACAGTGAACATTTCGAAATGCAATTCATTTGGGATTATTACCAAGAATTCTCGCGACCGGCCACGGGAATTGGAATCAATGTCAACGGTCATAGTCGATTAGCCAGAGATATGCGAAGTGAGCCTTTTTATAAAAGTTATTGCTCGGTGAAGTTTATTACCATTTTTTGTTCATCTCGTGAAGCGAAAGATGTACAGTGACAATTTTTAAATACAATGTTACCTCATGTTTTTAATGATTTACATTTATTGTCGAAAGAAACATTATGAATATAATTCAAGAATTGTAATAACTGAATAGTTAATCATTTAAGAGTAGAATCATTTCATAGTGTTATAATCCTACCGAGTGATTAAACTTATGAGATTAGAGTCATTTCTGGTAATGAAAGGGTTAAATTTGTCGACGTCGCGACAGCAATTGAGACGAATTTATAATTCAATGAATTTTGAGATACTTAAGTATTCGTCAAATGGATTTAACTGAAGAATCTGTAGAAACTGCTAGTTCCACGAATCAAAGGAACGTTCAAAAATAGCAGTTCGAGTATGAATTTAGCGAGCGAAAATGATGAGGATTAAATTGCAGCTCGTTTAAAAATTGATTGATATGAATGAGATTAAGGTGAATGCGATAGTAGAAGCAACGGTGTGAGGGAAGGTTCAGGATGCATAGAAAGCCATGATAGACATAACAACGGGACGGCAAAAATAGTATAGGAGTATCTCGTGGTTCGACCTCGTATTAAGTGGTTTATAATCGATAATTGGCAATTAAAAGTGTGCTCGCTATCGGCGGTCGAAGGCCGTGAAATTAAAATAGCGAAACTAGGGACTCGGCGGGAAAGGGTCGCGTATGGCGCTTAATGATCGATCGGGGCAATGATCATCGAGAGAACCCGTGACCCTGATAAATAGTCCGACCGCGTGAAAAATGATAATCGATTAGCGAAACGTACACGCGTGTCAATATCCGTACGTGCATACGCGTGCAGACGCGTACACGTGTATGTATACATACGTAAATATACATAACGCGGTTTGATTCGTTCTCTCGGCTCGCAATGTTGACAAAGGAAATTATTATTTTCGATTGGTAAAGCGAGCCGCTAAACGATGACCCGAAATAGTCATCGAGAAAGTGATGAACTCGAATTCCGGTCTGATTACTCCTGTGCGCTCCATTAACTCGAATTTTGCGCGAACCAATCGACCATGTTCCACAGTCATCGCACGCGCTCATCAGTCAATCTCTCATTCTCTCTTTCACTCTTTCACTTTTCGCCTCTCCCTCTCCTCCAATGGCAAGGCTTGACTCGCGATTTTAACCGTCTATATGCGTCGACATTGATTAGAGAAAACCGACCATGTTTTTCCGTGCATTTCCTACCTCGGATTACTTCCTACCATCTGCCTAAATACTCGCTGACCCGCGTCATTGGATTTTCGTAATCTGACGATTATCACCGTCCGGATTCTGATTATGGCTTTTACTATATCTTCAGCCGTATGTAAATTGATCGTTATACTTATTAAGTTATTTTAAAAATGGCTTCTTTTACTCCCATTTTTTATGTCCTTTAAGAATGAGTCGATATCAATGAATTTTCAGTTGTCCAGAATATTGCAAAGCGTAAAAGGTATCTGATTTAGGACTGAGTGTACATCACACGTAACTACAATATAAGTAGATTCATTTTGTCGAAAAGTGTACTAATAATTGACTCTTGCGCATTAAAAAATTGCACAACCATCAATGTGGTGGCTTAATTGAACGTCCGTGACTCTATCTATATTTAAAAATGTTTATAATTAAAGAAGAGAGAAAGTCAATATGAGAAAGGGACAGGTAAAGTTTTTCTANGGCAAGGCTTGACTCGCGATTTTAACCGTCTATATGCGTCGACATTGATTAGAGAAAACCGACCATGTTTTTCCGTGCATTTCCTACCTCGGATTACTTCCTACCATCTGCCTAAATACTCGCTGACCCGCGTCATTGGATTTTCGTAATCTGACGATTATCACCGTCCGGATTCTGATTATGGCTTTTACTATATCTTCAGCCGTATGTAAATTGATCGTTATACTTAGTAAGTTATTTTATAAATGACTTCTTTTCCTCCCATTTTTTATGTCCTTTAAGAATGAGTCGATATCAATGAATTTTCAGTTGTCCAGAATATTGCAAAGCGTAAAAGGTATCTGATTTAGGACTGAGTGTATATCACACGTAACTACAATATAAGCAGATTCATTTTGTCGAAAAGTGTACTAATAATTGACTCTTGCGCATTAAAAAATTACACAACCATCAATGTGGTGGCTTAATTGAACGTCCGTGACTCTATCTATATTTAAAAATGTTTATAATTAAAGAAGAGAGAAAGTCAATATGAGAAAGGGACAGGTAACGTTTTTCTATAAATAAATAGTATGACAAAATCTCGGAAAAATCAATTTTTTTCTCAGAATTTCGAAAAATGTTTCGAATAAAAGTTGTAGACACTGCGATTACCTACAAGAAGTATCGTATAAAATTTTCTTCTATCTCGAATACTTCAGGAGTAATCAATTAATTATTTCGTCCGTCGTCAAATACTTTTTAGCGAGCGGAGTTAGAAAAAAATCATCTAAGACCTGTTTTGTGTCTGAGAACTACAGCTACATACTAATAACAATTGAATCTGTTTAACCCACGATCTTAGTAAGGCGAGAAATCGAATATCCTAACCGAAGAGCCGCGCATCAACTTTTGCATGCTCAACAACAGACTGAATTTACGCGAGGGTAAGATACACACGGATTCGCACACGCGCGTGCATAAGGCATTGCATTTGCGCACGTGCTACATCGTTTAACCCAAATCGCGCTGCGTATAAATCATTAGGCATTAAGCGTGCTAATTACAACTGTCTCTAAGCAGTTACACCAACAGCGGCGCGGCGCGACTAAACTGGTGCCGCCATTCTGGGAAAACGGGACGAATTTAGCGCTCTCATTACCGAACGATTCTTAACGACTTCTAGGAATGCGGATCGTGGAAACCCATTGATGCCGCATTCACGATCAAACATCCTGCTTGAATTAGCATTAATATAAGATACATATTGAGACTCAAATTCTGTTATAGGCTTACTATCGCTCTTTTTAAATAATTATAAAATGGAAGTATATACATCTTGGTAAAAAAAATGAAATTGCGAATTACTGCAAAAATAAATAGATTTGAAATAACAAATGAAATTCTATCACGTAAAATCTGAATTATACGATTACGTTTTGCGCATTTAGGATCACAGCTACACGGACATTCATGTGTANAACAAATGAAATTCTATCACGTAAAATCTGAATTATACGATTACGTTTTGTGCATTTAGGATCACAGCAACACGGACATTCATGTGTTGTTACACATTAAACGAGGTGTTATCAAGGGTGGATTTCTGACAGAAAGAGCGGCGGCACGGAGAGAATTTGCGGGCTAACGCTGGTTGCGCGATGAATCATTATTTATTTTTACGTTGTCCGCCGTCGAGGCGTTCCCAATAGCTGCGGGACAAACGAGAAGCTGATGGAGAGTATAGCTAAACTGCGGAGGGACGAGTGCGAGAGGACGATGGCGAAGACGGAGGAGAAAGGGAAGGAAAAACCGTCGCGCGGGCAACATTGAGAAACGAGACATCCGAGACAGACTGACTGACAGAGACAATGCGCGAGGGGGGTTGCGAAGAGCGTCGGTAGTTGGAAAGAGGGCGAAGTCAGTGGGAAGAGGATGATGCTTCGGCGAGCGTCACTCGAGTAATTATTACGGATTTTCCGGATCTAATTCTCCGGACATTCACGCAACACAATTCACTCACGCAGATTGCGCACGAGAGGATGTAAATTCCTGTCAGTCGGACGGTCCATTTCATCTCCTCTTTTTCGTCAGCTCCTAACCGACACCGAGGTCGACGCTGGACGATTATTCGGTTTTCCACTTTCTCCTCTACCCATCGCCTTTCTCTTTCCCGCGTTTCTACTAACGCGCTCTCTTTTCCCGTCTCCCTCTCGGTATCCCTTTTTCACCCCTGTGTAGCTCGCCTACCCTTCCGCCGGCTGGACTGGGTCGTCCCCAACCCTCCTCCATCCCCGCTTCTAGTTCTCGGCTTTTAACCGCGATTACGGGGATCTCGAGTAGGCCTCTCGAGATCGGAGTAAAGGTGATTCGTATTTCCTCGTCCGGCGATTTTCTTCGTGCACGGGATTCAAGGTTACTATAGCAAAACTTCTCTCTTTCTCCACCGCTCGCTTCCCCTTCGCTCGTCTGTATTACCTGAATTTCCGCTTAATAGAATTTCGGTCTTCATCAATGGCTCCGATCCTCTCCCTTTTTTATCACGTTCTTCTTTAATCGGTTCTTTCATTTCCGCGGCCCTTTTCAATTCCGACCGTTTCGTTTGCCGGTCTTTCGAGGCTCGACCGCGAAATAAAAGAAACGATACCCGCGACGATTTTTTCGAATCTATGCTAGCACTTGGTAATTGCACGGATTTTTAAATTGTTACTCCTTCTACTCCTCCCACTGTTTCGAGGTCGTTTCTTAATTTCCTCCAGTGACAGACAGAACGACAGATCTTGTAGAGAGACGAGACCAGCGGATGTCAGATCCGACGCTTCGCTGAACGATCGTTTCATTGAAATCTAAAATCTGGCCGAGCTCGGGGAAACGGAGAATAAGTGTACGCTGCCTCTTCGGATCTATCATTAGCAGTACTGGGAACAGCTAATCACCGGTCTAACCAATTTCTCTGAATCATGTTTCTTTCTTTACCTCCAGAGTGTACACACACGGGATAAAACAAGTTTTTGAACAGCACATACTATGATAATCCTTTGCATATATTTAAGAAACAGTAAAAAACTGTAAAATAATTTTAATTTTCTCGCGACACAATGGAAATCGTTTCTTTTTTNGTGACAGACAGAACGACAGATCTTGTAGAGAGACGAGACCAGCGGATGTCAGATCCGACGCTTCGCTGAACGATCGTTTCATTGAAATCTAAAATCTGGCCGAGCTCGGGGAAACGGAGAATAAGTGTACGCTGCCTCTTCGGATCTATCATTAGCAGTACTGGGAACAGCTAATCACCGGTCTAACCAATTTCTCTGAATCATGTTTCTTTCTTTACCTCCAGAGTGTACACACACGGGATAAAACAAGTTTTTGAACAGCACATACTATGATAATCCTTTGCATATATTTAAGAAACAGTAAAAAACTGTAAAATAATTTTAATTTTCTCGCGACACAATGGAAATCGTTTCTTTTTTGTGCGGATGCACATTTGCATAAACACTCGCAGGTTATTTATCGATCCGATCTTTTCTCCGTAGACAAACGAAAATAATAAGTCGCAAGTACAATGCGCTTTATAATCCTGAAGTATAGCCGTAAATTCGAGCCCGGCATCGAAGGCTCCATTCATTTTCATGCCGTTAATAACACTCGGCTCGCGGATCGCGTCGAGATCGAAATAGGAGGGAAGGAACAGAGTGGATACATTCGTTCCGTGCGATAACTCGCGTGACGCCTAATTAAACGTTCTTCGCTCAAAATATCGTATTCAGCTGGGTAGAACGATCTAGATATCAGCCGCCGTGTCACCCATCGTGCATGCGATGATGACGGCGGCGACGACGACGATGGCGACGACGACGACGACGACGACGTCGAGAAGGCACGCATACGANATGCGATGATGACGGCGGCGACGACGACGATGGCGACGACGACGACGACGTCGAGAAGGCACGCATACGTACGTATTAGAGACAGGAACGTGTGAGTGGTCATTAAGGATGCTGGGGCCACTAATCGTCATCAGAGACGTATTCACCGACGACTCCGTACGCAGAAAAGTATGAAATTGCTCGTGCGCGACGGTCAATAGGCATAATGATTATTTTCCGTGCTATAATGAGCGGCAGTCAGTCCCACCGCGCCGCGTGGCTCACGCGGATTACGTCTGCACGTTCGACGGGTAATAAAGGATCCGGGTCAATAGCGATGTAATGAGGTATCTGGACATCGTCGCAAAGACTCCCCTCGTGTGCGTGCCGCCGTTTCCTCCGTTGTGTCGTGCCGTAATGACGACAAACGCGTTCCCAGACGCCGTGCCATCCCGCGTCGTTGTTTTTTTTATACGTTCGCGTGTGCCTCGCCGTGTAAAGCTTTTAATTTTCCTTTGGTTCATACATTTTTACTGTTTCCTGATGAATAATTAAACTCCTCTGTGTGAAACCAAACATATTTCATTTCTGAATAGGCAGCCAACAATTATTCTTTATAACATTAACCTGTAAACTCTGGCTTTTTTAAGTAATATTAAAAATAGTATTGCAAACATTATTATATTTCGTCATGCTAATTTATAATTTAATTATGAGAATGATTTGATGAAAAATATTCTTTGATTTTTGCATATGATAAAGCGATAAGAGAAGACAATTAGATTCAGTGGATGCTCATTGATCCTTCGAAAAGTCAAATCGTGATTCGAATTATTCATTTGTTTTATTGTATACATTAATCTCGCATTGTTTACACACACGTGCACCGGAGTGCGATCAATGGCGGGTAAATAAAAAACAATTTCAATGATAAAGTCGAACGCGATTCATTCTGTCCCGAAAGTTGGTGAGATTCTTTGTTCGCCGTGGAACAAGAATTTTACCTGCTAGAAGTTACGCGCGTCCGAGTACATATTTGCTGGGATTATTCGTAAACGTTTACCTTCCTGCGAACTGGAAATCCTTTCCAAACCCTCAGATTTACTGTGACACCAAAACAATTTCAAAAACCGGAGACTTAAAAGCGTAATCTATTTCTTCTGGGTTTAGACACTAGATTAATTTTGGATTATAATGAAACTATAAGAAACCTTGTTTCTTTTTATTATTATTAGCATCACACAAGGAATATGAAATAATTTGAGTGAAGAGCAATTTAATTATAATATTTTAAGTTGTATTTCTTCCATATTGTGTGATAAGAATGATAATATTTCGCTCTTTTCTTATGTGGCAAATTTTCTTTAAAATGGGGAAAGAAGAATGAACAATGGATCAGAACAACACGATCTTGCTTGCCAAGTACTAAACCGTCCGACGGAATTTGTGTGAAACGAAATTCCCGTTGACACGGGAAAATTTCCGTAAATTAGCCAAGCGCTAAGTAACACAGGCGGCGAGTTGTCATTTCGCATAATTTACTCGCATAATGCCGCGGCCCCGGCGAAATTGAATCGTTAGGACTAACCGCATCGAAATAAATGGCGAGGTCGCAATTTAATAAGGACCAGTCACCATCTTCCGGTGATTAATTCTTGCTAAAAAGTTCCAGCAACTTTACAGACTCCTTTCTCATGGATCCTAACTTCTCGGAGTCATTCTCACCGACCACCGACCCCTCCGCCCCCAACCCCGGCCCACGGCACTCGTCCGACGCGAGCGTGGCGAAGTAAACTTTCGACCCCTCCCAGCAAACTTTCTTTCCCGTAAAGCAGCCGGCAACGACGTCCTCGTCCCCTCACGCCATCGACACCTAATGTATTTAATTTCCAATTAACCACGGCATAATTCGATCGATATTTATGACTATCGAGACCGACCAGACGTTTCCGTCCCTTTTCCAATCGAATGTTACTTGCCCTTTCCTCGGATCCTTCACACAGAACTATTTTATTAATGATTCAGCTTTATCTCTAGCATAAATATCCGACTCACATTTTCGAAAACCATTGCTTCTTTTTGTATGAATTCTATCACGAAATAATTATTAAAATATTGAGTTTTTAATTATGTATCTTTCAATTATAAAAATGAATACGATTTTTAATAGAAATATGGTTGATTAAAGTTATTATCAAATATAATGGAGAAGCACATTGAAATAAGTTGCCAACAACTTGGGCAATTACCACTNCGGCATAATTCGATCGATATTTATGACTATCGAGACCGACCAGACGTTTCCGTCCCTTTTCCAATCGAATGTTACTTGCCCTTTCCTCGGATCCTTCGCACAGAACTATTTTATTAATGATTCAGCTTTATCTCTAGCATAAATATCCGACTCACATTTTCGAAAACCATTGCTTCTTTTTGTATGAATTCTATCACGAAATAATTATTAAAATACTGAGTTTTTAATTATGTATCTTTCAATTATAAAAATGAATACGATTTTTAATAGAAATATGGTTGATTAAGGTTATTATCAAATATAATGGAGAAGCACATTGAAATAAGTTGCCAACAACTTGGGCAATTACCACCGTAATTGCGACATACATTATGCTAATGTTGTGCGTTCATTTATTTCGCGTCGCTCTTTATTCGAAAACTTTCGGAACGAGCTTCCCGGAAAAGAGCATACTGGAATAACGAAGAGATCAGTCTTCCAATTTTCTTTCAACATAAGTTATAACGCGATAAACCATCGCGCTTTTCTAATAGAAATCTTTTTAAATCGCGGTAAACGAAGATCTAAAAGTGACCTAATTGTACCTTCGTGTTTCCTGAGTTTATTACTCATTCTTTTACTTATACTACCTTCAGTTGCTGAAAACCCTCATGTTTAAATTGTCACAATTGTTTATGAGAAGGATATTTAATAAATGACTGCTATAAGTCTGTGTCACTTCATTAATTTCAGAAACAAAAAATTTCCAACAACAAGAAGTTTCTATTTATAATGAAAGTGATGTTCGCCCGTACGCGAAAGAAGGTGAGCAAAAATTACGAGCGGAGTTGATAGTTCGATCTCGTACGTTAAATCGATTCGCGAGTGCGACGAGACACAAGGCGAATTGGCGCGAGAATCGCGTCCCTCTCTGTTCCGCCGCGATTCACGGCCGCTCCTGTGTCGCTTAATGTTTCATTCGGTAACGCGCAAGCGAGAGGTTTAATAAAATACGCCGAATGAAAAACGAGAATCGTAAAAAGCCCCGGAGTCCCGGAGTCTTTCGATATTCTTTTTTTTTTCAGCTGTCAGTCGGAGAAGCGGCCGGCGAAGAGACGAAGGGGGAAGGGGGGGGGGGATGAAAAAGAGGACGGAAGGGGGATACAAGTTATTACGCGATGCTTGGCTCAGACCCGTTTGAAATCCCCGAAGCCATTAAAATAGAAATGGGAAACTCGGCCCTCCCAATTTCAGCATAATATTGTGATTACGATATGCAGAGACGCTTATATATTCGCGCGGGTCCGGACCGAATGCCCCTTGCCCGGTGTACACCCAATATCAGTATCGCCCTCCTCTGCGATTCAACCCCCCGCCCGGCTGCCCATACATTTATTCCCGCATAATCGAGCTCTCGCGTCATTATTCCACCGACGTTTAAATGTGTATTTTAATAATACATTTGCCCACTGCCCGCCAATATGCCTCGCAATTTAATTTGGCCAGTTCGTTCCCTGTGTGCGCGTACGCGTACGACGTCCGTCGCTAGAATTTTTTCGAATACATGTTTTACCTGAGTTCGCGAAACTGTGTGACAGTTCCCAAACATATTCTGTAAGCTTGAAGCCCTGCGTTCTCCAAGGAAATGATACGGAACACCGGCGAGCGCGAGAAGGGGTTCACGAAAAAAAGGATATGCTGAAGGATACCCAGAAAACGGAACTATCGCGGCAGTTCCGTGGCATCACCATAAATCCCAGAACGGGTACGGGCTACGTAGGTCGTATTCGCGCGTGAGATAGTGCCGCGAATGGAGAATGTATCAAAATCAGGCGCGAGGTTGCTTTATGGACGAGAACGCTCGTAAATACGCACTTCTGCTACTCCTACTCGGTTTGCGGAACGGGCGGCCGGGAGAACCCGGAGAGAAACTGCGCCCCGGTATAGGTTGCCCGATAGAGAAAGGGCCGCGGAGCAGCTCCTACACAGGATGCTAATAAAAGATAGAACCGGCCAGATAAAGAGCCGAGCGACAGATATCGCCTCCGCCCCTCCTCTCGCCTTCCATTGTTTCGCGGATCGTCTTGTAACCCCGACGCGACATCACGGAAAGGAATTGATTGCCGGAGTGTTACGGAAATTACCATGGAAAACGCGTCTAGCGAATCCTCGCCACAAATTATTTCCTAATTCCACATTAACATTTCATTTAATAAATTCTTAAATACATATTAGATTTTAGTTGTATTAGTTGTGAAAAATGTGTAGAATTGATTATGCTTGTAAGGAGGAATCGAATCGTTCATTTTTGTTAGGTAATTGTACGTTTCATCATTTCAGCACGTACACGCATACGTATTAAGCCTCAGATCAATGGTCGCCTGCGGATATCCTACTTAATCACACATGTAATTTGCATCTTCACTATACTCGTTGATGACAAACCGGTAGTACATCTGATAAAAAAGATACGAGTGATATTCCGCGAACGGCATTACGGGCTATCAGAGTCTCATCAGGATGCGTTTCTTGTTGTGTGTTTTATAGATCCGCGGCCCCGGTTCTTAAACGAGCCGCGATGAAAGAATCGTGTTGCGCATGGAAATCGGAACTGCCCGCGAGGACCCCAGAGGACAATCATCCGTAGTAAGGTGTTCCCAAGTCAAGGGTACGTTAACGATGCTCTGAAACGTCTCCCGGAGCGTTTCCCAGCCGATTTGAGCGCGGAATTCCCTTACGAGCAGTAGAAACAGAAATAGTTACGCTCTCACGATGAGGCGCGCTCTCCGATATCCGACGTTCGGATCCCGCTGCGCTTTAAATCTTCAACTTAAACGCATAAAATTGACTGATTCATGGCTTACAATTGGGAGAAATAACAAAGGGAAGGAAGAAAATCATAGTTAGATGATTAGATGTACATTTTTGAATATTAGAATTATAAATCGCGTCTCGAAGCAATTTAACAGAGGAAGAAAAGGAGACACGGATTGAGATAAAATCGTAGTGACAATGAGCATATAAAAAACATAGGTAATCATCGACGGGGGAGGGGGATAAAGGGAAAAATACGGTCGTTGGAAGTTCCTGTTTCGCACGGAACAGTCCGCTTGTCACAAGGACGGGAACAGGCGGCATGAAAGCAAGGGAGCAAGGTGTTAGTCCGCACGGAATTTCCTACGCTTGATGCCGGATACGAGGCTTAATTGCACCACCGCACAATGTAAATATTCTGCGTCAGTTAACCACCGACCGGCAGAGCGTCCAACGTCCCGCGTACACGTATACGTATGCTAAAGTACGTACGCGCGGCCGCGTCGCATCGCGTCGCGTCGTATGTACGTGTGCGTGTACGCGGTGCGTGCGTACGCGTGCGACTGGAACCTGGCCACTCTGTCATCTGACGGTAATGCCAGTGTGTCATCGGTCCTCTCCGCTACCCGCGTTATCGTCCGACAATGAATCCTTGCAAACCGACCTTTTTATTTTCTCTCCCTCCGAAACGTATCTGAGCAAACAGCGTAATATAGATGATTGCACGGCGCGGCCGCCCGATGACAAACGCTAAAAATACCATGATTTAGAGCGTACGCGAACTGATAAACTGTAGCACGGGAACGGGCAAGATTCGAGTACGCGTTGCATATTTCACGCGGTGTTCAACGCCAATGCGTTACCTCGCCCCGTGCCACCCCGTCGATTTCGGACCTTCCTTGATAAATTATCCCTTCGCTCCGCGATTATATGTAGATCGACTTCGAACCGGGTCCAACGAAATTAAACGCTGATCATGAAAAATGAAAGGGATTTCGCGACGCTTCTGCAAACAAAGTCAGTTAAACTGTTTTATCAATGAAATTGCGAAGGAACTATTTTTAATCTGTAATTTTTTGCAACTTTTTATCAAGCTCAATACTGAATTATTAAGCAATAAAAAAGTATTAAGGCATTTTTATTATTTGAATATCAAGTGCGTAAGGCGTTCGTTTNAGGAACTATTTTTAATCTGTAATTTTTTGCAACTTTTTATCAAGCTCAATATTGAATTATTAAGCAATAAAAAAGTATTAAGGCATTTTTATTATTTGAATATCAAGTGCGTAAGGCGTTCGTTCCATTGCCATGGATAAATTGTCAATGCACGCTATTGAACTAGCCAAAATCAATATACAGCTCGTAAAGTTAAAATCTTCGAATCAACACGGATGGGGAAACAGCCAGGAGTTACGAATCTCTCTTTTCCTTCCGCGATATACCTATGGGTAAGCGCAAATAGGACGCGCAGCACGGTGACCCGGCCAAGAGGAAGTTCCTAATCCCTGTGGCCGGCTAACGTTCAGACCCGTGCCGCGCCACCTCGGCGAGTTCTCGCCGAACGGATAGTTACACCACCCTCGTGTAGAGATACAGACGAAGATATCGAAGTAAACATTAATACGAAGCAGCGTGTGTCCAAGGAGATTATATTCCTTTTTAAACCTCCTGTCTGGATAACATCATTATTAAATATCCTTATCCGTTTTTGTGATTTAAATTAAGGATTGCGTGAATCACTCTAATTGATAACTGCGATTAAACAAAATGTACAGTATTCTAAAAAATGATTTATGTATCTCGAAGATTAGAAAAAAAGAGTTGAGTCCGATGCGAAGTTCGATGTAAGCAAAAGCAGATTTTAATAAAATCAAAATTCTTTGTGTTCTTCTTAGTAGACAGTTGTTGGGGTAAAGTATAAGCAAGTGCATAGAACGAAAGGAAATTTCCTTGACAATGGTTCGCAATCAAGAAACTTCTTATTACTCAAGGTTTTAACCCCTTCGAGGCCGGGGGTTGAAGAGCAGAGATGAAGGATCGGTGGTTGCGGTCATCAAGGTGGAAAACCGGAGCTGGGTGGTACCGACACACACGTACAGTATCATCCCTTTCAACCCCGTACTTAGGGTGACCATCTCATTTATATAGTAAAACAGAGTCGCGCAATGGTGAAGCAGGGAGACCGGGAGAGAGTTCAGTTTGTTTGTCGAGCAAACGTTTGCCGACGACACCGCCGGACACTGGTGCCTAGCTAGCTCTGATCCTTGGTACAAGTCTGTCCGAACCACTGAAGGTGGGTCCGGCGAGAGGGCGAGGCGAGGAGGCGCCACGGGGGAGGGATTTAATACCATCTCCCAGGATGAACAGTGGTGGTCAAATAACTTCGGCCAAGTGATTCCATGCGACGGTATTAATGTGTCCAGTCCCTTCGGGCTTCTGCTTCATCTCGAAATGTCGATAATCTAAAGGCGGCGCGGAGCATACCCTCCAGCCTCGGTCATTAAGCTCCGCTGTTTCCAAAATTATCCGGGCCGCCGGTAGGCAGGTAGCCGGCCGGCAGGCCGTCCAAAAATGGTGGACACTGACCGATAATACTTTCCGTACCAGACGTTAGTTAGGCTCGTTTAATTAGGGAGCTTCGATTGCACGGTCCAATAAAGGAGCGAGGATTAAATTCAGCGTGCAAAAAGTCCACAGTCACCACGGTCGCAATCAGTATTAATTGAAAATTTCCTTCGGCCGTCCGGGTCCCCCGGTAGCAGAGACGAATCTACTGCGGCGCGACGTCGATTCGAAGAAACAAACACCTCATTCTACGGACAGAAGGACGGGCGCGCAAACGAAGATTAAACACGAGCGACGGCCGCGATTTCAAGATTCCATTCGTCTTACTCTAAGATCTAAACATCAAGGTCGTAAATCCATCAATAAATCCCGGCGCCCTCCTCGCGGTGACCACATTTGCTTAGGGATAAGAAGCAAAGACAAGCACACGCGGGGGGGTGTCGGAGGTGTAAGTCTGTAGGGCAGTGAGGAATGGCTCGGTCTAGCGAGCCTTTAGTCCCGGCTTAGCATGTACTGGAAACACCATCCCCTATCCTTCGTGTCGGGGCCAAGTTATACCCGCAAACAGTCGTACATTAGTGCCTGCAGGAGTCCTGCAGGATTTATAAGGGGCGCCCGCGGGCGCACAGGAGGCTATGCGGCCGTCTCTCGATGGTTAAAACTAGAAGAGACCGAGGGATGGGGCCGGCGAGATCAGCCCTGCGCGCAAGTATCGGGACCGGGCGAGAAAGAGACACAGAGAAATCCGTGGATAGTAAGGAAGGCGGAGGAGGAGACGCCAGGAGCCGGACTCTCCAATCGAACTAGAAGGGCGAAAAGCTACCTGGGCTAGGGTGATCCCCAGGTTCGGGATCCCCGGGATACGAGAGAATATTTACGTGTGCATCTGATGCGCGCTGGTCAGTTTGCACTACCGTGAATTTCTCTTTCGCTTCCCTTCTCGCGATTAACCCGAATTTCTCCAGAATCTGGAACTAGCTGTTCGAGCAAACATACTAATGTTATAAACAAAAGCTTCCCGTTATACATTCCGACCGTGAGAGAGTAGAATTACGTTATCTAAGCCAGACCTAATTCCCGATGTATCTTAAATCGTAACAACTGTATCGTCCCGATCGCCGTTCATTATGTAGCATCCCGGCCAGTATAATGCGCACCGTGGCTGGATTATCGTATTCGATCCTCCCGAATTCGTTCCCGAATTCTCCGTTCCGTTCCGTTCCATTCCATTCCGTTTCGCGAAACTGCTGCTCGTTGCCGAGCTTTAACGAGCAATTGGCAGGCAGTAGGAACGGGCTAAACATCAGGGACGAGGTTCAACTCGGAGTCTCTAAGAGTTCCGTTCGGTACGTGAGCACGTCGCCAGAGGGTTGGATCGGCCGTAGAAACAAGATGGGGGCTCGGTTAAGGGGGTTGGTTAGGTTGAAGGGAGGAACCGGGGGGTGGTAGCCAGTGGTCAGCACACTTGGCCGACCCTACTTCGCTAACTAGTTTAATGATATATGTTGAGCTACAAGCGCCTTGATTAATCGTTAACTAATGTTGGACCTCGTAGTGCACCACCACCACCGCTGCCGACCCGTTAGTACCAGCACCAATACACCCCGGCGTCCGCCACTATCGCCAAGCAGCAACACCGTTCACCGAAAGGAGGGACAGGGAGCCAGTATGACGAGGAAGAGAGGTACGCAGGGAAAGTCTACGCCACCGCAGCAGTCCTTACCCTCGTCGAATCCACGCGACTCAAACTCGAGCGTGGCTAAACAGAAATCTAATATCGCTCAGCGCGCAATTTGATTTATGATTCGCGGTCAGACCCGACCGGGACGGAACGGGCGAAAAAATCGCAGAAAGAACCGCGGCCGAGGAGGAAAGGAGAATTCTCGCTAGGAATCACCGATGCAATTTATCGGAGTGTCCATCGTCTACGGGGACGCGACGAGAGAAAGGAGAGACGATCGGTGAACGGGGTGCCTTGGTGGTACGCAAATTTACGTCTCGCGAGAGACGTCCCAAAACCCCTTCAGCCTTCCTCGAATTGAATTAACTCGGCGTCTTCCCCCGGCTCTATTCCTGAGCTCCGCACGTGGAACATTGGTCATCCCTAATTCGCTTATGGCCCTCGATCAATTAAGTCGTCGGCCATTCGCGCAAATCCCGCTGACCCTTCCCAGGCGTCGGACGCTGCCGGACCGGAGACTGAAGACACCGTGTTGTTTTACACATTCAATGAACCAGACGATATTTTGCCTCACAATATTCCATTCTGTTCCATTGTCTTCATAAAAAATATATCATTTATTGTGCTATAAATCCTTCTTATTCTTTTTCNATTCCATTCCGTTTCGCGAAACTGCTGCTCGTTGCCGAGCTTTAACGAGCAATTGGCAGGCAGTAGGAACGGGCTAAACATCAGGGACGAGGTTCAACTCGGAGTCTCTAAGAGTTCCGTTCGGTACGTGAGCACGTCGCCAGAGGGTTGGATCGGCCGTAGAAACAAGATGGGGGCTCGGTTAAGGGGGTTGGTTAGGTTGAAGGGAGGAACCGGGGGGTGGTAGCCAGTGGTCAGCACACTTGGCCGACCCTACTTCGCTAACTAGTTTAATGATATATGTTGAGCTACAAGCGCCTTGATTAATCGTTAACTAATGTTGGACCTCGTAGTGCACCACCACCACCGCTGCCGACCCGTTAGTACCAGCACCAATACACCCCGGCGTCCGCCACTATCGCCAAGCAGCAACACCGTTCACCGAAAGGAGGGACAGGGAGCCAGTATGACGAGGAAGAGAGGTACGCAGGGAAAGTCTACGCCACCGCAGCAGTCCTTACCCTCGTCGAATCCACGCGACTCAAACTCGAGCGTGGCTAAACAGAAATCTAATATCGCTCAGCGCGCAATTTGATTTATGATTCGCGGTCAGACCCGACCGGGACGGAACGGGCGAAAAAATCGCAGAAAGAACCGCGGCCGAGGAGGAAAGGAGAATTCTCGCTAGGAATCACCGATGCAATTTATCGGAGTGTCCATCGTCTACGGGGACGCGACGAGAGAAAGGAGAGACGATCGGTGAACGGGGTGCCTTGGTGGTACGCAAATTTACGTCTCGCGAGAGACGTCCCAAAACCCCTTCAGCCTTCCTCGAATTGAATTAACTCGGCGTCTTCCCCCGGCTCTATTCCTGAGCTCCGCACGTGGAACATTGGTCATCCCTAATTCGCTTATGGCCCTCGATCAATTAAGTCGTCGGCCATTCGCGCAAATCCCGCTGACCCTTCCCAGGCGTCGGACGCTGCCGGACCGGAGACTGAAGACACCGTGTTGTTTTACACATTCAATGAACCAGACGATATTTTGCCTCACAATATTCCATTCTGTTCCATTGTCTTCATAAAAAATATATCATTTATTGTGCTATAAATCCTCCTTATTCTTTTTCTACCAATACATAATATGTATATATATATTATGTTTTAATCACGTTTAATATATACCATCAATGTAGAATGAAACATTATGCATTTTCTTACAATTTCATGGTTCAACGAATCATAATTCTAATTAAATTTAAAGTTCATTACTGTGAAAATTAANTGCATTTTCTTACAATTTCATGGTTCGACGAATCATAATTCTAATTAAATCTAATGTTCATTACTGTGAAAATTAGTGACTTCATGGCAAAACTGTTGTTTACCATCACTGCATTATGTCTGATACATTTCCAATTACGCAATTTATTAAAATTACGGACGGACGAGCGGTCCAAGTCGGAGTGAAATCGAGTAGGTAATTTTAGTAAGGCGTACATCAAAGGAAGAGAATGAAGGCGTGTTCCTCGGAAGGCAAGGAGTGGAATTCGAGCAACGCGTCGCGGCAGTCAGCTCGTGTATTCGATTAATGCGCTGAACGCCGATCATAATGCGGGACTGGCGTATACGAATATGGCGAACGTATCGCGCGGCTCCGGTACGGAGAGGGCTGCGATACGGGAACCTGGCCTGGAGAGAGAGTGGCGAGGGGGAGGGCGGGGGGGTCCGGTGCCAGAGGGGGTGGCTCAGGGATGCAAGACACCGTGAAATTACCAGCAGAGTCTCCCATCCCCGTGGGGGTGGCTGGGTGGAACGGACTCTGTCCACTCTGCGCCCTTGGACCACCGTCCGCCCGGGTATTTGTCTTGTCTCCTTGTTTATGAGATTCAACATTGTTATTTGGCACCGCACCGGAGAGTTCTAGGTACCGAGCGGCCGCTAGTTTCCGGCGAGTTTCCTACTTTAAAAGCCTGTTCTGTCGTAGTACGCGATTGCACCGTGACTTATCCGTGGTTCTTCCCGCCCTAACGCGATTGTCTTTAATCAAGCCGGTGGCACCTCTTGTCCTTGGAGACGTCAGGATTTACTATCACAAATTCGCTTCAAGAAAATTGCTTTAGAGTGTTGGAATAAGATCGAGTCCGTCAGCCAAAATATACAGTGTAAGATAAATATTTAAATCACAGCTTAAATCAATTTTCTAAACAGGAGGAGTCGATAGTTTCATGGGAGAAGAGGGGCGACATAAAAATGTGAAACGGAATCTAGCCTCACGTGGAATAGTCACGTTTTGGATCTGATTAAATGATGAAAAATTCGAGTCGGTCGTGAGCGCACGACTTCAACACGTGATTTGTGAATTATCATAAGGAGAGCAGCAGCGCGGCGTTGGTACGATCATCTCTGTTTAAATTACTTAATAACGGGCCGGCGTCCGGATGCTGCGCAGCAGTATCGTTAAGGAGGGACGCATTTTCAATTAAATATATCTCGCGCAATCGCGACGCCTTATCGTAAGCGTAATACGTTCTCGATTGCGCGACGAGCATCGAACTGGTCCGGACAATGGTGCCATATACGGCCGGGCTGGCCGGCCAGCCAGCCAGCGAATTGCAATCACGTTTTCCCGCGGTGCTTACTACCGCTCGCAAGATACTGTTTTAAATCAGTCGAGATAATGTTATCCGGCTTACGTTCCTCCTAATCGTCGAATTATCTCGACTACCGGCTCGCTTAAGCCCTCCCGGCCTCACCTCGAATTAGCTTCTTTTCCTTGCTCTGATATATAAATGTGGAATTAGAATAAACAAAGAAAACCGCGGCGGAAAAAAGAGTTAAAACACGGTTAAAGTGCAGAAGTCCCATTTAATGAACGAACGTTTCGTTGATAAATAGTAGTGCCGCGTCCGCGTGATGTTACTTGCGGTTGGAAAAATATTTGCTCAATTATGTTTTCCAATTAGTGGAATACTTAAAGTGACATAATGAATGCGGCGTTATTAATTACGTATTAAATTGCGGAATTATTTTTGCACGTACCCGATGTTAGTCGAATCGTTTGAAAAAAGATTCTCACGATTATCTCGGGGATTTGTACGAGCATCTAATTGATTGAACGCTCACAGCGAGAGAGATAGCCGGCTTAATAAGTGTTTTCCAAATGGATTCTTAGAATCTCGTTAAGAAACGATCTCTGGCTAAATACAACAGCGCCGGCCGGGACGGCCGGACAGACGTACACACACGTACCGCGGCTGATTATACTGAATTAGATGTCTACACGGCAGAAAATCTCTTATTTCTCTACGTGAGGTTCTACGAATTTAAGTCAATCAACACTCGTTGATTAATAAATTAGTCGAAAATAATGGGCCAAATGACGGTCACTCTTAGAGAATTTAAGACGATATAAGAATTGAACGTTTAATTCTAATTTTCTAAGAACTGTGCATAATTATATCGTACAATAGAATTTGATAGCAACGTAATTTTCTTTATTGACACGCATTAACGGTCTTGCGTCATCGATGTCATTGCATACTTTCTAACATGTACAAGACTCTAACATTAATACAAAGGTTATCAATTGCTAGAACAATTTCCATAACATTTTCCAAATAACATTTTGCGTAATAGATTACTGACATAGCAATACAGCTGATCGTATTACAAGTTGTAAATATTCAATGGAATTAAGATTACAGTTTTC
>SMSR01016196.1:211635-270958 GCA_019453355.1 Ceratina japonica | reverse complement strand
AACGGTCTTGCGTCATCGATGTCATTGCATACTTTCTAACATGTACAAGCTCTAACATTAATACAAAGGTTATCAATTGCTAGAACAATTTCCATAACATTTTCCAAATAACATTTTGCGTAATAGATTACTGACATTGCAATAAAGCTGATCGTATTACAGGTTGTAAATATTCAATGGAATTAAGATTACAGTTTTCATGGAAGAAAGAATTTGTCAATAAATCCAGCAGGGATATTCTTTTAATTGGAACAAGTATTTGTTATAAATTGTAGCATTCAGATTTAATTTCGCTGTCCCATCAAAACGTACCAATCATCCGTCGCCGGCAAAACAAAGATCATTTCGCTCGCTTCAAAGATGAACGGGTATGCATATTTTCATGCATACGCCTACATATATATATCCGCGTAGCGGAGACACGCATCAGGTGGAGATTGAACGAATGACACAGACCGCGAACGAATTTCCGGGGAGTGCGGCGGGCGGAGGGGGCGCGGTTGGAAGAGGAACGGCGGCAACGTTTCGGCGGACGCGGACGCGCCGCGCCACGACGGGAGCGTCGCCCTCAAAGAGCGTCGGCAATTAATTTTACAAGAGCGCAAAAAGGACGGGAGAGGGGGATAGAAAAAAACAGCCAACACACGGGATAGTAGAGGAAAAACGGCCCGTGTGTGGGCCGGGCGGGCGTGCACGCGACTCCGTGGCGGGTTCCTCGCGCGACGATGAGTTTTTATCTGCAGCAGAGTTGTCAGGCCAACGAGTTCTCTGCCTCGTTGCCTGGCCACTGGCGTATAATGTCCACCGTCAATATAAGCTGTCGGATGCTTTTTCCTAAATTGACAGATTTTCAATTTAATCAAGTTCCAATCTAATGGAAAAATGCCCGATCTATCGGGGGATGTATGTTCGGCTGTGACTCCCACTCCCCCCCTTTCGCTTAGTGCCTCTGTGTCCCGTGCACCTATGCGTGTGAATGTACGCGTGGATGTATAGCGACAGATCGCGAGCGGCGTGGCACGGCGGCGCGGCGGAGTCTGAATGTACGGCAAGCGCGGAGGGGCCAGATTGAAATAATACTTTTATGTTTAATCGCAATCGAGGAGCCCGGTCCAGCGATTGTGCGGAGCCGCACGCCGATCTCCGAGATTAATCTATTGATAAACATTCCATCACTCGCGAATAGCAAGGAGAAATAGACGAGCCATCGGCCGATGGAATATCACCCTTCTCACTCTCCCGTCCCCCTCCCAACCCCCTTTCTGCCCCACAGTCACTCTTTCTCTCGCCCGCCCCGCCGCGTGCCACCTCCTTCCTCCTTTTCCTCCTTCATTCATCCCCCTCTCTCGTTTTCTCTTTCCCTCGTGCTTTGTTCATTTCCTTTTTCTTTCTTTTTGTAGGTTTTCGTCGACGTCGTTCTAGCTGCCTTGCTTTTACCGAACGCCGCTTGTCGAGTGTACCCTTTTCTCTTCCTTTTTCCTCATTTTTTACTCCATTTCTTTTTTCCTCTTCGCTCTTCTATTCCTCCTTTTTCTCCTTTTCGCTACTTTTTGTTCTTTATTGGCTGAATAAACCTTTCGCGATGGGCACACGGCGATCGTGCGTCATAAAATCGCAGATTTTCCAATCGATAAACGGGCCGGTCGACTGTCCACCCGACGACCCGTTGCGAGATGCTTTATGGATTTCGAAGTTTGGATATCTATCCGAACCGGTTATAGAAATTGCTTTCTAATTATCGTGCTATCGTCCAAGTCATCGTCCAAGAATGTCCAACACGTCGATTATTAATTATTTCACTTAAGATGACCTTTGATCGAGTTATTTACGACCGATATTTATTACTGCAATATCGAAAATAACTTCTGCTAATCGAGAAGCAAGGAAGATACACGAAATTTATTTACCTCCTGCGAAACGCATAGTGTCAAGTTTAAAATACGAATGACTGCATAGGCAATAAACTAATTAAATTGACGAGTTTCAATGGTAGCAAGTTTCTCTGAGAGGAAGTGCAACGCTTAATGAACCGGAAACAAATCAACTTATTACGACGTTTAATAACGTTAAATAATCCTATATTTCATTTCCTTTATTTCATTAATGCTGCATTTAGTCCACAAATAGACGCTAATCTAGTTTACTCCTAAACTAATTTCTGAACTAAGATTTTGATGCTTTAATGATTCATCGAATTTTCTTATTCTAAACTAAATTAAGGACATTCAACCAGATGAATGGTTGCGACGACTGTCCCTGCTATGCAGATTAAAAATGTATTGGTTATGGTTATATGTATAGTCAATCCCGAAAGTAAATGTATTTATGTATGTAACCATACACATGATCATGCATATACGCGTACTTCAGTTATATTTATATAGAAGTGTCCCAGATCGAAGTCGACATACTTCGCCAACTTACGCGAGATGTCATTTTGAGCAAAAAATGCTATAAACATCATTGGTCGATCTTGTCAAGTATGTCGGTTTCGCTCTGGGACACCCTGTATATCACTATTCGTTGCTATGTTAACGATAATGATGTCACGTTTCTGTCCCCTGTTCAATGTATTTGTAATTTTTTTATTATATTTTAATCAATAACTTTATTTAAAGTCAATGAATGATGATTATTTTTTTAGAAATTTGTTCATAAAATATTGGCGATTCGATATGAACCTTTTTCAAGAGTTTATTATCGTTTTTATGGGTTATTTTCGAGATCAAAGTAAAATTTTCCTTGGGTTATTGCTGATTACCATAAGAGTACGTGCAAATTTTAAATCGCTATAATTTTTCAAAAAACCCATGAATTGATTTAAAATTTTTCAGGTAGCTTTTTAATAGTAATAAGAATCTATAATAAGTATCTAAAATAAATTCATCATGTTTAAGTATATCGCCCATACATCCTTAAGAAATTGTTATATACAGAACATTTCTGTAATAAACATGAATTCTGATAACTTAACTAACCGATACTCCACTGAATTACTATCAACTTTTCAATATCAATCTCCTAAAAATGCAATTTAACTCTCGAAGTAATTTTAATTATGGAAAATTACGTAAGCAGATTTAATGCGTGGTATGATTCCGCGGATTCGTGTCGCCACAATAGGGAGCGAGACTTCCGCTGCTTTGCGGAATCATCAGATTCGCGGAGAGAGCGCAACCTTGTCCGAAGGTAACCGAGAATAATTGTGAAATTCGATCGAAACCCGATTGACTCGGTGAAATGAGCCAGCAGACGTAATGAGATCCGTACGCGCGAAGCTGGTCGACCTGCCGGTTTGCTGCGCCAGCACCCTCCGCCCCGCTCTTCCTCTCCACCCCTCTCTCGTTTGCTTTCAATCACTTTCTTGACAGATGCATTTACGGTCTCGGCCATCGAGGTGGAATGCGCCTTAAGGCCCACACCGGCGACCTATCGATCTGTCGAATTCGAAGCGAAGCGACCAGAGAGATCGGAAACACAGAGCCGAGTGGTTTACATGCAGACCGACGCCGCGCGGCGCTTTCCTGGAGGCGGAAAACCACTCGGATATCTTTCTGCCCGCGAATCCGTTCGAGAGGTAAGACACGTTCCGACGTGACGATGCATCTGGATTCTGAATTCTGACTCGTAGATACGTATCGACTCGCTGCGCTCCTTGCCAAACCCACTCGATACACTTCTTTTTTTTATTTATTCTCAATTGCTCCGTTCCGCGGAACGCGCCCGGATACGAGTGCAGGGAAATTGAATCCGACAAGCGCTGTGCTTGTAGTTCCGAAGGAACTCGCCGACGGCGGGGAACTTCTTTTTTAGTACCGGTCGCCGGGTGATTTCAACGCCCGGATGTTGCGTTTTGGTTTCGCCCGTTTTGCGATAAAATCAAGGCAGTTGAACTCGCTGCGATTAAGTCGACGTTTCTCGATAGTAGATAAACGACTGACGATTAATTATAGCTTTTCACTGTCGAATTGTGTTATCCTTTTGTCAGAAAACAGTTGAAAAATCTCATATTACTTTTATATGATAATAAATAGAAAATTTCGTAAAAAACAGTAATGTTTATTGTATTTCTTTCCTTGTATTCTGGTAAACGAATGTAAGATTGTAAGAATGAATCTCTTTCGTGTCTATATATGTAGATTCAATAATGATGGAATTGAGCACAGTGTTTCATCGACGAGAATACAATAAGAAGAGANATTGTTATATACAGAACATTTCTGTAATAAACATGAATTCTGATAACTTCCGATACTCCACTGAATTACTATCCACTTTTCAATATCAATCTCCTAAAAATGCAATTTAACTCTCGAAGTAATTTTAATTATGGAAAATTACGTAAGCAGATTTAATGCGTGGTATGATTCCGCGGATTCGTGTCGCCACAATAGGGAGCGAGACTTCCGCTGCTTTGCGGAATCATCAGATTCGCGGAGAGAGCGCAACCTTGTCCGAAGGTAACCGAGAATAATTGTGAAATTCGATCGAAACCCGATTGACTCGGTGAAATGAGCCAGCAGACGTAATGAGATCCGTACGCGCGAAGCTGGTCGACCTGCCGGTTTGCTGCGCCAGCACCCTCCGCCCCGCTCTTCCTCTCCACCCCTCTCTCGTTTGCTTTCAATCACTTTCTTGACAGATGCATTTACGGTCTCGGCCATCGAGGTGGAATGCGCCTTAAGGCCCACACCGGCGACCTATCGATCCGTCGAATTCGAAGCGAAGCGACCAGAGAGATCGGAAACACAGAGCCGAGTGGTTTACATGCAGACCGACGCCGCGCGTCGCTTTCCTGGAGGCGGAAAACCACTCGGATATCTTTCTGCCCGCGAATCCGTTCGAGAGGTAAGACACGTTCCGACGTGACGATGCATCTGGATTCTGAATTCTGACTCGTAGATACGTATCGACTCGCTGCGCTCCTTGCCAAACCCACTCGATACACTTCTTTTTTTTATTTATTCTCAATTGCTCCGTTCCGCGGAACGCGCCCGGATACGAGTGCAGGGAAATTGAATCCGACAAGCGCTGTGCTTGTAGTTCCGAAGGAACTCGCCGACGGCGGGGAACTTCTTTTTTAGTACCGGTCGCCGGGTGATTTCAACGCCCGGATGTTGCGTTTTGGTTTCGCCCGTTTTGCGATAAAATCAAGGCAGTTGAACTCGCTGCGATTAAGTCGACGTTTCTCGATAGTAGATAAACGACTGACGATTAATTATAGCTTTTCACTGTCGAATTGTGTTATCCTTTTGTCAGAAAACAGTTGAAAAATCTCATATTACTTTTATATGATAATAAATAGAAAATTTCGTAAAAAACAGTAATGTTTATTGTATTTCTTTCCTTGTATTCTGGTAAACGAATGTAAGATTGTAAGAATGAATCTCTTTCGTGTCTATATATGTAGATTCAATAATGATGGAATTGAGCACAGTGTTTCATCGACGAGAATACAATAAGAAGAGACACGACGCCATCACGACCATGAGAGAACTATGACCGATAGCGGTGAATACGATCTATCAAATGCTGTGATCACTAGTTCTCGCCGAGTTCTTATGGTATCTAATTGTCGATGATCACAGACGTACGCGCACATTCGTGAGTTCCCCTTTTCAGGCTCGTTCAGTCACGAACGGCCTCGCGCGTCTTAACGAAAATCCTTGAAGGACTGCGTCTTATTAGCGTTACTGAATTATCCATTATTCTCGCGAGGAGAAAATATTTTACAACCAAGAGAAGAACTTATGGCATTGAGAAAAGTCGAACACCCAATAATTTCTTATTAGTCATCCAACAAGATTGTTATTCCTTATTATTAGTTTTTCTATCGAAGATTTTTATAATTTGCAGAGAAAATATGTTATTTGCATACTCATATTTTAACTAGAATTTACCTAATTTTCGTAAAGATTTGGTATATGTAATATTAAGCAATATTTTCAAGTTTTCAACGTTATTTAGCACTTTAGAAATCTTTGTTTCAGTAACTAAAAATAAACGTTGCACTCGGGAAGAAAAATTGTAATCTTTCATGCCGGCACTCTCCCCATGCAAATGATTATTCGCTGAATTCAACGCGCGGTAATAAAAATTCCGAAGTGGCGAGAGGAAAAACGAGGAAAAGGAGAAAGTAAAGCTGAGCTTCCTCCAGAACGGGAAGGCCGCAAAAAAACGAAGGACGGACCCTAAGCGTATCTTTGACATGTTAATACCGATAAATAAGAAGATCGCAGCCGGCGCGGCGCGGTGGCCGGACGATCGCAATTTTTCGCCAGGGCTCTTTTCATATTTCACCCACGCAGCACCACCACCGTTGCCGGGCACCACCACTACTACCGGCGGAAACGCACGCCGGCGACATTATTATGTATGCTGTACCCTGTTAAGCAGCGAGAGGGATGCGTTTCTTTTTGCCAGCGCGCCGCTATGAAACACATCCTAGTTTCTTTTGCGCGTAAATTGCATGCTCCTCCTTCCTCAGACACCGGGGCCGAGCCGAGCGGGGCCGAAGCGAGCCAGGCATTAAGTCCATACGTGGAGAGTGTCCACGGATGGATCCTGGCTGTTTGTCGAGGGGATAATAGTGTAATGGATGAACCAGGGACAGCGAGAACGAACGGATGAGACTGCTGTTTTCGAGACTCTAGTCTCGAGGCTGGCTGCCTCCGCGTCTGCCTCTCCTCGCTCTCCTCTCTTCTCTAGTATACTATTATTCTCTTTTGTTGGCTAATTGGCATCATTGTTGTGCATTGTGGAACGGACGAATTGTCCGGCTCTCTATGATGCCGCGAATCAACCGGCCACGGCTGCCCGCGGAAAAAGAAGCGCTCTTTTGTCGAACTTTAATAATACTCCCCGCGTGAATGCGACCACGATTAGAATTACATCGGTGTGGCATCAATGTCGATCTTTTACAAGGGAGACGCACCGTTCTTACTGCTTTATAGGAAATACACTGGTCTTTCTTTTATACTTAATATGCGGAATTATACAGCACGTCTCTTGCACGTTCGCTATCTAACTAATCATTAAAAATTCGTCATTACAAAATTTTAACTACATCGATCTCATATTAATGTTCAGAAAAAATCAGATTCGTAAGAGAATTCAGTGGTCGCACAAAAATAGCATCGCGCTAGCCGCGTTAATGCAGAATGCTGTTTCGATAACCAAACGGAACGATTGTTTCACGGAAGTTGGCGCAAGATCCAAACTAATTTTAGCGTCAAGCCGATTCGAATTTAGTCATAAATACAAATTACACCGCAGGCTTCTTCTGAAAATCAAGCTGCCAAGTAATTCCTCGCCCACGATTCGAACAAAACGGCTCGTTAACGGACTTCCCATAAATACTAATTTCGCGCGTTGCACGCAACTTCGTTCCACGTAGGCCAAAATAACATCTAGCGCAGTAGTTCGTGATCATGCAACGCTACCCACACGTACGTACGTACGTACGCGCGTACACAATTCACCCGACCCGGCGACCCGCCGCCCGCCCCCCTCAACCCCCGCTACGCCCCTCGCGTGAATTATAATAAACAATTACGCGAGCCGCCGGTAAATAAGATTAAACAAGATCCCCGAGCGAGAAGTCGGTTAACGAGGAGAGATCGTGATCGCGGGGCCGCGTGTTGATCTTCTAATACAGATTACGGCCTGATAAATGATCGACGCAGCCGCACCGATGGAGGGGCGGGCTTGGAAACTCGCGATTAGACTTTACTCCGTACGTACCGTGGAACGCGGAAGTCTTTCGAACGGTTACATACCTACTTAGGCAAATGTCGTGTATTACGCGCATAGAGAAGTCGCGCGCCGCGGTATGCCGCGGTAGCCTCGTTACAAACTTTGACATTCTATAATATCCGTTACGATTTTCCCACGGCCGCAACGATATCGCCAACGGGAGCAACCTTTGCTGACGGTTTTCTGGTAATAACGCGAGCCGGCCCGGCGTAACGCTCGAACGCTCCTGGTCCCTGCCATGTATGGAGATTAGATTGGCGCTCGCTTCACGTGCAACCGCTTGATAACGCCTTTGTCTTTTTCTCTCGACCGGGCGCTGATACCAGACGTAGAAAGTATTTAGCTTTGTAGCGAAAATCGCGTGATCTATCGCTCGGAGACTAGTCGAAACATCGAACCACGCCAGCAACCGCTTTGCCCGGTTGCGTAACCAATTAGGAAAAATCGTGGAAGTCGTGTTCCCCTTCTCACGCTTAAATTGTTCTTGCCAATTCAGAGTACAAGATTACGATTAGATTCGAAAAATTCCAGTCCGTGTATCAGTGAATTTACATAATTGATTAATGAAGTATTATAAAAATGAGACGTGTCTCTGTGTACCGATTGGTGAAATTCGTACGATCGATAATTTACTCTTGTGCGACGTTGTAAGTGTGTGAGTGCATTCCTTCGGAGGATACGGTTTAATTCGTGTAGATATACGTTGTGACAGTAATAATCACGCAGTTGAGCAATCTTTCTGGAGGAAGGATCATTTGGTACATTGACCTCGGGCGTCGTCCACATGGAAGTCGTTCGATACGCTTTGTTTTGTACGTTAATCGTATACAGGTCAGAGAGACCATTGGCCGATTTAGGTTGAGATGCGGCGCGGCGGCTACTTAAGCAGACAATTGCTTGTCATTGACACACTAAACCGTTGCTAACGACGATCGTTTTGACAGAGGGTCTGTCTTATTTAGGGCAATATGAGCCCGGGAACATTGCACAGACGTCTACTCACTTCTAATCACAATAAATCTGATTCAGAGATTTCAAACCATCAAACTCAGAATTCCTTGAACAAGCAGTAACTAAACGATGATTTTATTCTACATACCGAACTTAATCAAGTTGATTAATCTGTGTGTATGTATAATCCTTAACGCTATACATCACGATCCTTAATTTGATATTCTTAATTTGAATTTCAAATCGCAACTTCTGAGACTGTTAACTTCTGACACTGGTTCACAGTGCGTTGAATATTCGGCAAAAATTCTAGGAATAATGTTTCGAGATTATATAATCATGTAATCATAGCGATATAAATCACACTCGAAACCTCTCCTCGATAACCCCTAATTATTATAAGTATTCCCGGGACAGAACTCCGAAACCCTAAATTTCACTGAATTATCACTCTGATTGTAGCTTCCCTCCAGCAATGAGATCCGCGATTAATCAAGCCGGGATGTCAACAAAAAGTTTCTCCAGAAATCCAGAACCGCTCATCGAACGGTTTTCACGTAGGCGAGCGTCGAAAATCCTCAATCACTCGGTCTAAATTTAGCGAACACCGCGTGCGATTCACGAATCGGGCGGTCTCGCTCGGTAGAATGATTTCGATAATCGATCACGTCACATTAATTTATACAGCAACACGATGTGCATACCATATAGTGGCCTAGACAGAGCTATAGAGAGAGCGAGAGACACACAGAAATTCGGGACTTACCTCGCTCTTCAGATTCAATGGCACGTCGCAGGGCGCGTCCAACTCGGCTTCCGTTTTCACCTGATCAGACAGCATGCTGTGGCTGTGCCTAGGCGGCACCGCGGTCGCCAACATGTTGGGATGCTGCAGATGCTGAAGACGAGGCTGGAGATGGGACTGGTGGTGATAAGGCGGCGACAATTGGGTGTTCAGAGTGCGAAGATCAGCTGGCGGGGAAGCGGGCGCAGCGGTACTGCTCTGTTCCTCCTCGGCTGAACCCTCTGCCATGTCAGCCTTGCATCCCGGGGACTCGTAATCTGCAAATCGACCAAAACTCTCTGAGGACCGATCTAATAGTTGAAATCGCCCAGTCCCGGTCCGTCCCCCACCACCCCTCGATCCATCCCGCGCCGTACCGTCCCGTTGGCAATCCCATAATGCCGGGAATATCATTTGTGCGCCTCGATATGCGATGACAGGCGAAATGTATAACGCAATCATCGAATTAATATGTTAAATGAAAGTTTCTATCTACATAGAAGGATTTGTTACTATGAGAAGCAAAGCTTTGGATGGGTCCTCTTCTTCAGCTTTCAATAAACGATAAGTCATGTATTACATAATTCTTTAGTGAACAGATAACAACAAAATGAACAGCGTTATTGATTAATTTATGAATAGTCAAAAACAAAACATTGCTATTAGCGATGTAAAGTTTCTCTGATGAATCATACAAGAGAATGTTTATAAACGTATTTTATTCATTTAGTATGCTAAAAGCGTGTCCTTTAATACGTGATTCGTGTTTTATCTTATCACCGTGTCATTTGTAAAAGGCTTATTGAGTAATATTTTAATCTCATTTCCAATCGTAAAATAAATATATTAGAAAACTCGCATAGAAACCCGTTTACGCACGTTTCACGTGTTCGTTTCTTAATACACATGAACAGTTTTATAACATATTAATTAAACCTTATATAAATTATGAAGTAGCCTAAGTAATAAAACCAGAAAACATAAGATTGTCGTTTATCTTCTGTCATATCGATTTATATTCTAAGCACGAGAATATTTTTATCGAGATAATTTTCTTAGTAGCGATTAGGCCACTTTTAATAAAGTTCAATGAAACGCGCTAACGTTGTACTTAATTCGAAATCACGAATAAAAAGACGTCGGAACGATCGGCCGGGCGTCGAAATTGTAGAAAAGGGGAAAGGGCGTAGGGCGACACGCATAAACACGATACTAATTAAACGCGGGGCTCCCGTTGCCATCCGTATCAGAAAGTGCTGCGCGCAGCTGTTAAGAATGCAGAGTGGAAATTAGAAGGAGGTTCCCCCGTTTATCTTCCAACTTCAAAGCAAAAACATTTGGTCGATTGCATCGGGAACGGAGCGGGAGCGAAGGAGAAGCCAGGGAAGAGGAGAACCAGAACGATGGCTTGCGAGAATAAAATAACACATCGCGCCGTCCACCGACACCTCGCATTTATCTGGATAATTATTTTTACTTAACAGGCCCGCGTTAATAAGAATTCAAGGACAACGAAATCAACCCGCTTCTTTATTCTAACGGGACCAAAGAGGAAGACCTCTTCTTCCCTCTTCCACTTTCTTCTTCCCTTTCTCGACCTGTCCCCGAGGACAAAAGCTCGCGGGATCCGTCGTCATCGTCGAAGTCGAAACCGAAGTCGAAGCTGCGCGCAGCGGTTTGGCCGTGTACTTGCTGAACGCAACTAACAACATCTGCTTCTATTTTTGCGCTGGCCCGAGTCCAGCGCTTTACTTTTTTAAAAGCCATGAGCCTATGACGAACGGCTGGATGGATGATCAAGCGGAAGCGGGCTAGAAGGGAAAAATAGAAAGAGAGAGAACGAGACCAGAGGAAAGGAGGGGAGGGACGGTAGGGAGCCGGTTATTCTGGACAAATTATTGTCAAAGGGCGCAGCCTCTGCCTGCCAGCTACTTTGTTTCTCATAAAAGGCGTTTTATAATGGCAGCACCGTGTAAATATTTCTCGGCGGTGGTTTTTAAAAAAAATCATCGTCGACAACGTCGCGCTGTGAAGCTCCACTCTGTGTCGTCCTATCCTCAAGATAAAAGCTCCATAAGAAACGAAAATCGTAACAACTGACAGATACCGAACCCCTTATTCAAACATCGAACATCTTCCATCTGTTTAGTGAAATTGGATATCTAAATCGACTGACACGAATAGAACATAGAATATTTAATTCCAAGAATCTTCTACTTCTACGCTTTATCATAAATGAAATTATTTTAATCTCTTGTCTCGTTACTAGAAAATGAATGGCTTTTCGGAGGAAAGTAAGTTGCTGAGCGTTGTTGAGCGATCCCTCGTTCCTCGAAGAATCGCTTGTCAACGATCGTGCGGTCAGTCAAGCCACGAACGAGCCTCTCTTTTTTCCGTTTGCGGTCGTTAATTTCCACTGGAATCGTATTAATCGCTGCAGGGTTGCGCCCGTAAAATTACTAGGCGCTTTAACCACCAGCTGTCCGGTCCCGGACTTCGAATTCGTCCGCAACGATTATTATAACGCATCCTGAGGTATGTATAATGCTGGCTATTCCGAAAGCTAGCCAATTAGTATCGTCGATTTGGATGGTTTAATGAGAGCGCGGTTTCATTAGTGTATCGCCATTGCTCCCTCGATCGCATGATATATGAAACGAAAAGGAGAACAGTCGCAGGACGAGAGAACAATTACAACTACGCGTAACTTCTTACATTTCTATTTTCACTTCTCATTTCGTCTTGGATGATGTATAAAAATCAATCCTTTTGCTTCTGATATGAATTAATAAAGTAGATATTATTTTACCAAAAGAAAGATCAACAATTTTTATGACAGCACGCCAGAATAATTTACTCATCGTAATGTAATAGTGAATAACGTTTTGTAAGTTTGATGGGATTCTTAAAACGCGACTGCAGAACGTGTCGATTCAGGAAACGGAAGTCGATCACGGTTCGGACAATTTTCTCGGGAAANTCCACTCTGTGTCGTCCTATCCTCAAGATAAAAGCTCCATAAGAAACGAAAATCGTAACAACTGACAGATACCGAACCCCTTATTCAAACATCGAACATCTTCCATCTGTTTAGTGAAATTGGATATCTAAATCGACTGACACGAATAGAACATAGAATATTTAATTCCAAGAATCTTCTACTTCTACGCTTTATCATAAATGAAATTANCGCGTTAATAAGAATTCAAGGACAACGAAATCAACCCGCTTCTTTATTCTAACGGGACCAAAGAGGAAGACCTCTTCTTCCCTCTTCCACTTTCTTCTTCCCTTTCTCGACCTGTCCCCGAGGACAAAAGCTCGCGGGATCCGTCGTCATCGTCGAAGTCGAAACCGAAGTCGAAGCTGCGCGCAGCGGTTTGGCCGTGTACTTGCTGAACGCAACTAACAACATCTGCTTCTATTTTTGCGCTGGCCCGAGTCCAGCGCTTTACTTTTTTAAAAGCCATGAGCCTATGACGAACGGCTGGATGGATGATCAAGCGGAAGCGGGCTAGAAGGGAAAAATAGAAAGAGAGAGAACGAGACCAGAGGAAAGGAGGGGAGGGACGGTAGGGAGCCGGTTATTCTGGACAAATTATTGTCAAAGGGCGCAGCCTCTGCCTGCCAGCTACTTTGTTTCTCATAAAAGGCGTTTTATAATGGCAGCACCGTGTAAATATTTCTCGGCGGTGGTTTTTAAAAAAAATCATCGTCGACAACGTCGCGCTGTGAAGCTCCACTCTGTGTCGTCCTATCCTCAAGATAAAAGCTCCATAAGAAACGAAAATCGTAACAACTGACAGATACCGAACCCCTTATTCAAACATCGAACATCTTCCATCTGTTTAGTGAAATTGGATATCTAAATCGACTGACACGAATAGAACATAGAATATTTAATTCCAAGAATCTTCTACTTCTACGCTTTATCATAAATGAAATTATTTTAATCTCTTGTCTCGTTACTAGAAAATGAATGGCTTTTCGGAGGAAAGTAAGTTGCTGAGCGTTGTTGAGCGATCCCTCGTTCCTCGAAGAATCGCTTGTCAACGATCGTGCGGTCAGTCAAGCCACGAACGAGCCTCTCTTTTTTCCGTTTGCGGTCGTTAATTTCCACTGGAATCGTATTAATCGCTGCAGGGTTGCGCCCGTAAAATTACTAGGCGCTTTAACCACCAGCTGTCCGGTCCCGGACTTCGAATTCGTCCGCAACGATTATTATAACGCATCCTGAGGTATGTATAATGCTGGCTATTCCGAAAGCTAGCCAATTAGTATCGTCGATTTGGATGGTTTAATGAGAGCGCGGTTTCATTAGTGTATCGCCATTGCTCCCTCGATCGCATGATATATGAAACGAAAAGGAGAACAGTCGCAGGACGAGAGAACAATTACAACTACGCGTAACTTCTTACATTTCTATTTTCACTTCTCATTTCGTCTTGGATGATGTATAAAAATCAATCCTTTTGCTTCTGATATGAATTAATAAAGTAGATATTATTTTACCAAAAGAAAGATCAACAATTTTTATGACAGCACGCCAGAATAATTTACTCATCGTAATGTAATAGTGAATAACGTTTTGTAAGTTTGATGGGATTCTTAAAACGCGACTGCAGAACGTGTCGATTCAGGAAACGGAAGTCGATCACGGTTCGGACAATTTTCTCGGGAAACGGATAGCCACGATCCTCTCGATTGGGCAGCAGGTAGGTACGCTTTCACCGGGTGCATCCTAGCACGACTTCTCGAGCGATAATTGCTGACGGGATCAGCGACGGTGAAAGTCCGCGTAATCGAATACGCAATTAAAACATCGGTGCCATTGATACGAGAATCGGTCGAGTGTCTACGGAGCCAATTAAAACGCGTGCATTATGCGACGAGCCGTCAGGAAACCATCGCAAGTCCTCCCTCCCTCCCTCCCTCCCTCCCGGGCCCGTCCTCCTATTCAACGATCGGAGATGTTTAAGCGGTGAAAAAAAAGCACTCCCCCTACAAGGCGGGGTGAGCGATTTCGTCGTGTCTTTCCCTTTTGCGCCCCCTTTCACCTGCGACTGTCAATTCGTCCCCGGATTCTGTTTCGCCGCGGAGAGCGGGTATCACGTTTTCGCATTATTATTGTACTTATGAGAGAGGGCTTGAACAAAGAAGAGTAAAAAGTAACCAACAAGCCGAAGAAGGAGGTGGAGCGGACGGAGGAAGGCGACCAGAGGAGCAGAGGATAAAGAGAGACGGCAACGTCACCGACGCCGGCAGCAGCAGCGTACAATTAAGGGGGTTGATTGATGTTAATTCAAAGGGTAATTAAGAATGTTGCGCATAAAAATCCGGTAATTTATGGTCATTGGGGATAATTATATGTTGACCAGCTTGTAATTGCAAGCGCTCCGTGGCCTACAACATCGGGAATTGCGGGCAGCTCCTTCCTTCTGGACTGTCCGACGCTCTCTTCGTCTACGTACACACTTAGACAGCGTTCTACACGCTCGACTGGCTTCTTCCCCGGCCGTCTAGATGTACGTGTGCACACGGGCGTGTACGTGTAGGTGGTTGGCTGGGGATATACGGTCTCGGATCGCAGCTTATTATAGGGGCTAGTAGATAAGGCGGGTTTAGAAACAACCGTGCGCCTCTGGCCTGGCCGGCAGTTAGCCGCTACACTCCGGCTAGAGTCTGCTAGACTCTAACTTGCCTACTTTCCGTCTTTCCCCTACCAACCCGCGTACGCGTCTCTGTTTCTCCGTTGCACTTCGCGGTTCGTGGCTCCAGGCGTTGCACCGGAGCAGAGGTGCGTGTAGGTACACCGCCCCAAAGACCGGGGCCTCGATTTATGAGACCGATCCACGGCGTTAAACCGTTCGCCGCGCTCGTAGAATTTTAGGCTCGGTCCAATTCGCCGCAAAAACGCGTTCCGTTTCCACGCGCTCGGAACGCGCCTCTGCCACGATCACTATAAATAACTGCGGATAATCACCATATGGCCGAAATGCACGCCGCGAAATACCGGCTCCTTCGTAGACGGCCGCGTCGGAGAATAGTCGATCCTCTCGATAGATTTATCAAAGATATTTCATCATGTGTCTATGTCTTCCATCACCAAAATCAATTATTTAACTGAAGATTACAAATGAATGTCTTCCTTCATCTGAGAAGTAAAAGTATGTACAGAGTAGTACAGACTATCTTTGAATCTTTTGTTTAACATGTTTTGAGAATATAAGTTCAAGATAATTATTATATATTTATTCAATAGACATGATTTTGCTTGAAGCAATAAGGAATGTAAAAAATAATAGCGAGATACTGATTTTGTTGACGCAAGCAGAATTCGACGTGACATTTCAGCTATGTTAATGTGCATATGTAGATCTGGATCAGGAGAAAAGGGGTTTGAATCAGAGGACGACGGTACAAGGCCGTCGGTTAGGGGTCGAACGAAAAGAGAAGGCGCGGGAGAGAGAAAGAGAACGTGTAAGAAGTAAGGAGCCAGTAACCCTCCTACTTGAAGCACGGCCAATAAAATGATCCCAGCGGGACCAGTTGGCAACCGCCCATCGCGACATTGTCCTTGCTTTCCTTCTTTTTTTTTCACGATCCCGTAATCAATCGACCGGTCTAATGGCAACGCATAATCGTAGCTTTGTGGCGCCTGCTCGTGCTCATAATGCTAAAGAGAGTGGTGCAAAGGGGAAGCTGGGACCGCGTCTCGCTGCGTACAAAGTGATTCTTTGAAATTGAATTCGTTGGAACTGAGCGTGACAATAGCCGATTATGGCGAGACTTCTCCTTTCCGCTTCTGCGAAGTTCGCATGCCTACGCTATCCTTTATTTAAGACAAATAGTTTAAACTGGAATTCAATTCCTCTCGTTAATGTTACTAAATATAATATTATCTAAAGAGAATGCGTTTGTTTGTATGTATGGCAAAAGCCTGAAAAACTATTTAAGTATTTATACAAAAATTCAGGAATGATATAAGGTATATTTATTTGTAAAGCAAGCGAAATTATTATGAATAATTGCGGTCGAAAAAGAGTGAAAATGTGTTTTTACCTTCTCATCAATATTTTTTTTAAATGATGAGGCATCCAAGAGATTTTGGCTCTAAAATACTAATCAATTCCTTAAAAACCAATTTGCAGGTTTCCCAAAATTCGTATTTCTCAATATTTTCCAAGTTTGATGAGTTTGGTTTTTATTCACGAACCCCGAAAAATGAATTTCAGGATTTTACTTCAATAATCTACTAAGAGAGTACAAACGCNATTATTATGAATAATTGCGGTCGAAAAAGAGTGAAAATGTGTTTTTACCGAAAAATGAATTTGAGGATTTTACTCCAATAATCTACTAAGAGAGTACAAACACTTATAAAATTCTCAATGTCTTTGCAGTTCCATGACTTAGCGACTTGCTATTCGTTCACAAAATACTTCTATTCTATTTTTAATTCTCTATACAAATTAATTAAAGCGGATGAAGTCGCGACGGATGTTAATAAAGAATGACTTTTCAAAAACACACTTTCACATTTCATGAAACTTGATATTTAAAGAACAAGATATAAAAGTATCAAGAACGCGTTTGCAAGTTTAATTTGTAATCCGAGTCGTAGATAGTACTCGGGAATTAACCGTAAAAGATTGAAAACGCTATCGCTTGTGCAAGAGTCACACCCCTCCGCACATGCCACTCGACAGACTCAAACCTCCGCTACGGAGCTACGAAACTTTACACAGCCGGTGCCCTAAACTTCAACCTTTTCATTGCTTTCACCGACTCTGCCCGTTTAACCCCTCGAACCCTCGATTGCCCTCTCGGTAGCCTCAAAGCCGCGCCACGCCGCGCCGCGATGAAAGGATCCCGTTCCTTACACGTATCATCATCGCTCGCACGCACCTTACGCCGAACCGGATTCCGGCCAGATCGGGCTACATCGTGTTACAGAACAAGAATTCCTCCGATCCGAGGTGTCGGTCCAAGATATCGAATGATTCGAGCTAATCTTTAACGCGCCCAGGTAAGCACGCCGGCTAAGTGCCGTCCGAGGTAATGGTCGTTCCGTGCGATACCATTCCGTCAGAAATCCGAGGGGCTTTGTCCCGAGTCACGAAACGCAAGGATTAAATCGAACACTGCACCGGCCACCTCCTCCCGTTAATACGACTATGCGAACGCCTCAATGAGGATACACAACGAGCGTAGGTGGACGCGAACGTGCGGGAGGCGTGAACGCAACGCGGATCTTCGATCGCGTACGATTCTCCGTACGAATCCGAGGATCCGATCGGATCTGAAACGACGGCCATGCGCCAAGATCTGCCGGATTCCTGGGAACGCGTTTGTCACGACATGCGGACGTCTACCGATTACCAAACTGCGAACGCTTATTTATAAACGAAAACGCGCAGATGACAGATGATGTAATGTACCTATGAATGTCTGTAATACAAAACCTCAATCGTCTATACAGACGTAACGTATGTATTTATATTGAACACGAATCAAGTAGTAAAGACTGGTTGTATGAGGCGTTACATAAATAACAATGACAAATCATTGACATTTTAACAGTTATTAGATATTACATTAATAAAATACTGTGGAAAATTATGGAAATCTTGCGAGACTATTAAGGAAGTTATTACATTGTGAATGCTTATGTTGGATGGCATAATTTTTATTTCATTTACAAAAAAGTATAGGTGTAAGAAAGAGGAGATTTTATCATAGTTGTCAATACAAAAGTAAGAATAAGAAATTTACAAGTCATGGTCGATCCTGTCAAAAAGTGCCAAATAAGAATATTAGAAATTATGCTTCAAAAATTCTCTGCGGCTTAAAAAAGCACTCAATTTTATGAACTTTACTCCTTTGTAAATATAATTTCTCCCCAAAGTTTATCGGTTTGAATACTGTGCACAGCTTTTGTACTTTTTAGACATTTGTCGAAGATTTTACATGTACATGCAAGCTGAAAATGAATGTCACGAACACATCTCTTTGATTCGTCAATTGACTTTGCATACATAAAGGTGATCGCGTCTTGTCCTAGGATATTTAATTACAAACGCTAATTTCGGTCTTTGAAAGCGTGAAACGAACACGCGGGCGGTGACTAAAAAGCAGCACGCCCGTTTCGGCGAGTTCCGGCGCGACGGTGATTTAAGCGAAAATAATCCGAGAGCGAAGGGGCGACGAGCGCGAGAGGTGGCATAATGTGGCGTTAAATTTTTGGCACAGAAAACGGAAAATATGATACGATACGCGGTTATACGTACACATTACGGGCGCGTCTGTACGCGCGTGCATACGCGGCCGCGGGCCGCGCGCATTCAGAGGAGGCGCAGGAAGAATATTTCATGTTTTACGGCGCCAGCGTCGTTGGGGTTGCGGCGGACAAAAAAAATGTCAGCCTGCCGGCTAAATCAGAGCGTGAGTGCATTAAACTCCGAATTACCACAAATAGAACTTTAACCGCACATGCCCATTATAATGGTACCCCCTGCTGAAGATGTATTTACGTACTAAACCGCCTTCGCGGCTCACGCTGAGTCGTTCGAATTAACATCTGGCCCAAAGACGAGCTGCCGTTCGGTTCATCGGACCCCTCTCTCCTCTACGCTCGGCTTCAACCGGATTAACCGTTTCGCTTAAAAAGTGTACGCTCGATCGAACCGGAAAATGGGTAAATTCATCACGCGAAGTAACCCTATCCCATCGCTTGATCGTGAACAAGTCAATTCCGACTTCATCCCGGACTATATGCCTAATTATTTTCATTTCCAATTGTCGTATCAGCGAAATCTTTAGATAATACGAAATAATACACTCTTATTAATTATTAGATTAATATTCTTTTCAATGGTTAGATGAACTTATAATCTAACGACAATTAGAAAACGAATTGCTCGACGTTTGATATGACTGATCAATAAAGCATTGAAATTAGATGGCGAACTTGAACATAAATCAAGCATCGCGCGGTCTTGAGAGATATAAAGCGGGTGGTGTAAAATATGGGCGGAACATCGGACCATTCTTCGACGAATTTAAATTCTTCACGGGACCCTTCCGGCGGGCGCGAGAACAAGTCCTCAATAGGGCAACGAGGCAGGGAAATCTCTGGTAGTGGCTTTTACACGCAAATTAGGTCTATTACGAGCATCGAGCGTACAAAAACACTCGTGCCGCGGCATCGATTCTGTCCCTTCGTCGCAACGAGCACGGTACGCCCCGTTACGCACGTGCGTGCTTCTTTATGAATTATTAGAATTAATGACACCGCACGCACCGCCTCACGCTATGGGGTGTCACGTCGCGTCGCCTCGCGTCGACCAATTTCGTGCGCGCGGAGATTTGTCGTCAAAGAGAAGAAAGAGAGCTCGAACTGAAAAGGGTCCGTCGCTTCTTATCTATTCTAAATACCCAACCCTTTCGACTCTACCCTTCAAAGGGCCACTTGGCAAAAACGTGCTTATTACGTTTACCTCGTGCGCATTAACGAATCAAGAGAATCTATTGATTGCAAGGATCAGGATTAAAGACCAACAAAATATAATTCTAGTAAAGAAGGATTGACATGGCATACAAAATGACTATTCTAAATGAAAATATAATTCTTCGAAATGAATGTATTAGAGAAGAGAGATTATGAATNTCTACCCTTCAAAGGGCCACTTGGCAAAAACGTGCTTATTACGTTTACCCCGTGCGCATTAACGAATCAAGAGAATCTATTGATTGCAAGGATCAGGATTAAAGACCAACAAAATATAATTCTAGTAAAGAAGGATTTACATGGCATACAAAATGACTATTCTAAATGAAAATATAATTCTTTGAAATGAATGTATTAGAGAAGAGAGATTATGACTGATTAGGTACAGAACTTTCTAATAATTGAAGTCCAAGCAAAGGTACTAAGAAAGGCAGAGGCAGAATGATTAGATAGAGAACTTTCTAAGAATTGAAGAAAACGTGTAAAGTGGAAGCAGAAAACGTCTGAAGAGAGAGGAATAAATTGTTGAGCAGAAAGAAAGGGAAGACTGACTTGGAACGGAAGAAGATTGCTTAATCGAATACAAGCAGGGACGACGTGTCAACGATTAATACGCGATATCGCGTCGGAACACGGAACTGTACAAGGCTGGGAAGGAAACACTCGATTCACATTTGACGCTCGAAAACAGCGCAGCGGCATGGCAATAGTAACTTGCTTAGCGGTGATTCGTGAGTCGATAATCGATGGAGGGCGCCGGATGGAAAATAGAGAGCAAGGCTACAAAGCGGAGCTGGAAGTGGGTAAGTTGTCGAGCGAAATGTTATCGCGCGTCGGATCGTCGGCAGGGGTTGAATCGGCTAAAAGGGAGCTTGAATGGGGCTGGAAGCCGGAGTTGACGAGCGGAGGGAAAAGGAGAACAGAGACAGAGGATAAACGCGGAGGAACGAGGAGAAATGTGCAAGGATTTAAGAAGGGGGGAAGCATCGATTACTTTTCTTGACCCGGACAATATCCGCGTTTCCCTCCATTACTCACCGACCGCACGTTTTATTCATACCCACGCGATCCCTTTTGTTTCGAGAACACGAAATCTTTTTGCCCGACTGCTTGATTTCTATTTTATTCGCTTATTCTTTTAAACGTAAAACCTGCAAAATCCATTTCTTATCTAAATAATGGTGTTCTATTACTCTGCCCTTCTATTTTAATACTGAATCGACATATCCAATTTTTCTTCATAATTTCTACCTAGTCTTAGAAGTAATTATAAGTAATAACCATTATTGAATTCTCTAGAATTAAAGAAATAAGTTACAGATCTATTCAAGAACACAATACCAATTCTCAAGATTTTCTAAGTACATTAAAAGACAGATATAACAGAAATTCTATTACTTTCTAACTACCGATCGATGATACAAATAGTAAAAGAATCCCGGAACAGATAAGAACTATCCCATAACAAGGAAAGACTATCCCAACGACATCGCGGGCCGAGTGTCTCCTTTGGGATTTCCCGCCTTCGACTCTCCATCAACCGCCACTTTCCTTCTCTTTTCCTGTCCCGGTTCCCTCGCCAAGCAAAGCCACCCGCCCCGCCGCCGTTCACCCTCTTTCTCTAACCGCCCTCTCTCTTTCAGCGACTCACCATGGTCCCGAGGCGGCAAGTAAAGAACTCTCTCCTACCCTCCCCGGCAAGTTGTTCGCACTGATATTCTACCCTCGACATCCTTTCCATCCGCTCCGTAACCCCTTCGGCCCGACCCTCCTCCTCGCTCGCAGTACACCCTCAAACCCCGCGGGCGTCACTCTCTCGTAGTCACGCCGGCAACACGTGCTCCTGTTTACCTCTCCGATCACATGATCCGGGAGCCGGGTCTGCGTGGCACAGTGGCCGGCGTGGCTCACTGACGGTGTCATTTCATCGAAAATATCTGTTGTGCGCGCGTATGCGCCCTGGTTAATTGGATTCATGACGAGTGCATGCGTGTTCGACACGCACTTGGCTGCGCGCGTGTATACCGGGCCAGCGCGCGGTGCGCGCCGCCTCGACCCACCGACCCGCGGGGTCATTCTACCCGATGATTTCGATAGAACATCGCGGTTCACCGGCCGCTTTTTCACCCGCTGTGGGTAGTTGTCGGCCGATGCGGTGGGGTAGTCATCGAGTCGATGTAATTGAAGAGATTGCGTCCCCGCGCAACTTTAACCATTCAGAATTTCACGATGATACCGGCGCGATGACACTTTTTTAACATTGTTTTCGCTTCCCTCATATTTCTAATGAGATTGTATATTTATGGACACCTAAATTTAACGCTTTTTTCAATCATTCAGACACCGAATAATTTCGCACGGATCATTTACAAGTTTTACACCTATTTAAGAATTTCTTTGTGCGTTTTTCACGGTTTTTTAGATAGAAAAAAAGGAAGACGCTTTGCAATGGGAGAATATAATATTGTACGATAAGGAAATACTTTTATAACGCCAGCTTGCAAAGAGTGAATATATGTCCCTCGATTTAATGATTTAAGAATTTCAACAATACTTAGATACTTCTATACAGTTTTTACACATAATCTGTGTACACTATGATTAATAAAATACTTAAATAAGGTTTTTTATCCCACGAAGACATAGTTTGATAGTACAACCTACCTACGTTGCTCTCAATGAACTTATATTTGTTTCTCATAAATTCAGGAACATCCGCGACCCGTTAGTTGCACACCGGGTTATGTTTTTACGTTTGGCCGGAGAACGCGACACGAAACGGCGAAGGTTAAGAAAGCGCACCCGTCCCGATCCTTCAATTAGCATTTTCAGGTCAGAATGGACGCGAACACGTACGCGATCGCGCATAATTATCACACTAATTATTAGGACACAGCTAAGTAGCCGCGGGGAATTATCACCGGTGCTTCGGGCACGGAGCTGCACGGAACGAAGCAAACCAACGCGGCGCGCCGGTTTCAATCTCTCGCTAGGCAACATTCCCGCGTGGCCGGGCCCCCGAGTAACTTTCTTAATTACAGAGATTAACTTCATGCTATCGGGGCAGCGATTATCGCTCGCGAGCCTTGCAATTGCCTCGGATATAAATATACGCAGTTGTATCGACCGGACCGAAATTTTGATGGAAACATATTCCCCACGTTCCTCCCTTTTTTTTTTTCGTTCACCTATCAACCAATTACCGCAATTACCGTTTCTCCTAGTAGACTCGTTGCGATGAAATCCGATCTCGAGGATATCTCCTCCAGAAAATTGGCTACTCTTTCGCGCGAGGATTCTTAATAACCTCTTTTCCCTCGGACAAAAATAGAGGAACGCTCCTCGATACGACATGAAACTTTTACGAGACTAATCTATATCCAGCGATACACGGCCGGAGCTCCAATCCGAATAAATCGATTCGTGTAAGAATATATCAATGTAGATTATAACCGGCGAGGAGTCGCATTTAGACGACCTACCTAATTACTCCACCACCGTCCCCCTTTTTTTAAGACGTATGAAATTAAATTCGCTACTCGACACTCACCAGAAGCGACCGGTGACTGATGTACGTGGGACGTCGTCCTGACGTATGTTCTCTCGACTCGTTCCTTTATTTATTCAGCACGTTGCCACCTGCCCGAAACCGGGTAAACTGTCCGCGATTCCGCCGCACAGTCCTGACCGATTCTATCGTCCGTGTCCTCACAACGATTCCACCGATACTTTTCCGTCTCTTCGGACACCTCTTCCTCCCACCGATCTCCTCACGGTCCGTCCGCGATTTTCCAACGGGCAGCGACGACGGGCAACAGTCCGGATGGTGGACCGACGACGTCGACGGACAAACGATTCACAAATACATTGACTGCCGGTGACATCAGCCTACTTAATTACGCCGGGTAATTGCGAGTAATTAGGAGCGATTAAGAAGCAAACAGTTAATTGCTCGCTCGATTCCTGGATCGTTCCTCGCCACCCGGAACGAGCAAGTAGTGAATCCGAACGAATTTTTTTTACGAACGCGCACCACTTGGAGATGTTTAAACGGGAAGGGGGGCCGGTCGATTTGTGACTCGGGGCCGCGTCGCCTCGGTGTTTGTTCACCTTCGAGATAGCGTGTACGAATGAGCAGAAATCGCGCGGGCGAGCTTCCCTTTAATGCGATTTTAATTATTCTATTTGTTAGCGGTGTGCGCGTTCAGCATGCTTATCGTGCGCAATTCCTTCGACGGGGAACGGAACCGTAGTCACGTGCAGCGTCGTAATTACCGTCGGCGATAATTAGGAGTTTATTAGTGTCCGAGTCCTTGTATTGTCACTTATTACTGTGTCGCCAAGCCGAATCGTTAGTGCGACGATGAAACGAACCGCGCTCCTTCTGATTGCGCGAACACTCCCGCACACACACGTAGGGACACATACGCGCACGAACCGTTCGTCGGCTTCTCGAACCACCGCTGATCAATCTTACGGCGCAGTGTCTTACGTTTATTGCCGTGCGATTAAACGGGCCCACCACCTGTCCGTAGCACCTGCCACGTTTTAACGCCTCCCGCACGTGGCCCCTCGCGACAAGCGCGCGTCTTCAACGGTCCGCGCGGGCACAGTCACGATTCACAGTCAGAGACGATCGTCCCTCCGAACAGTCGATCTACGACGTCGATACACTCCAGTCATCTGATCGCACGGGCCACAGTGGTTTGTGCACGCAACGGTCAGACGGGCCGCGGGCACTTATTTCACTTAAACGTCACCTCGTGCCGGCAGCGTTCACCGGAATAGTACAGTCAGGAATGGAACGGCGGCGTGAGTCTATGCACGTTTTCTTCGGCGCGTCCACGTGCCGACTGAAGGGGTCGGCGCACGCACCTCTACGCTCTGATTCCCTGATCACTCTCGAAACGCGCGCACTTCGCCGATCACCGGCAACCGTAATCACCAACTTCCTTCGTGCTCGCCCGAGGTCCTTCACGCCTCGCGCCTCGTCGCGCGGACGAAGGACGTTCCGTGCCGTATCGTCCACAGTGGTAGAATCCCTCCTTGGTTGAAATCAGATTTCGGCCGGTGCACGCGAGCCACCAACGCTGTCGAAATGGCGATCCAGGGGGGGTGATCGATCGGCGCGGGTCGTTGCCGCTGGATCCGCTCGTCGGGGTCCTCGTGTCGCCTGGCAGCGTGGTGTGCACGTTGCGCGGTCAGAGCTCGGCGCGAAAACTTGGACCTGAATCCTGACGGTCCGCAGTCTGGCTGCGTAGTGGCCCCGCTGTTCACCCGAGGGAAGGAAAGCAACCCACCGTGGATTCTCTCCCGCCAGCCAATGCTGGTACCAGCTGGAGAGGGTAACGTGGGCGTAGCTGTGGGCGGCCCCAATGCGCGGAGGGTGGTCCGTGAGTTACTCCGCGGAGATCCCGTTGTTATGATTGTTATGAGTGTCCGAGCCTGCGAGCCGTTTTGGGGGTGGAAACGCGGCCGCACGAGAGGGCACCCTCTCTGTCCCCCCTTTTTCCATTCCCGATCCGTATGCCCTGTCTCCCTCTAGCCACGGCCTGTAATATAACCACCACGAGCTCGAACGAGCTCGTAACCGTGATGCAAATCAGCTCGAAGGGGCTGAAGAGTACCGAGGCGAAGGGGGATGATGCCCGGGAGGAGCGATTGCCGCCAAGGACCGATCGACACCCGACCCTGGCTCTCCTTACGCGGGAAGGACACTGGTTGACAACGCACCAGATTCTAACGATACCATCTCGAGGACTCGTTTTCTACATCCNGTCTTACGTTTATTGCCGTGCGATTAAACGGGCCCACCACCTGTCCGTAACACCTGCCACGTTTTAACGCCTCCCGCACGTGGCCCCTCGCGACAAGCGCGCGTCTTCAACGGTTCGCGCGGACACAGTCACGATTCACAGTCAGAGACGATCGTCCCTCCGAACAGTCGATCTACGACGTCGATACACTCCAGTCATCTGATCGCACGGGCCACAGTGGTTTGTGCACGCAACGGTCAGACGGGCCGCGGGCACTTATTTCACTTAAACGTCACCTCGTGCCGGCAGCGTTCACCGGAATAGTACAGTCAGGAATGGAACGGCGGCGTGAGTCTATGCACGTTTTCTTCGGCGCGTCCACGTGCCGACTGAAGGGGTCGGCGCACGCACCTCTACGCTCTGATTCCCTGATCACTCTCGAAACGCGCGCACTTCGCCGATCACCGGCAACCGTAATCACCAACTTCCTTCGTGCTCGCCCGAGGTCCTTCACGCCTCGCGCCTCGTCGCGCGGACGAAGGACGTTCCGTGCCGTATCGTCCACAGTGGTAGAATCCCTCCTTGGTTGAAATCAGATTTCGGCCGGTGCACGCGAGCCACCAACGCTGTCGAAATGGCGATCCAGGGGGGGTGATCGATCGGCGCGGGTCGTTGCCGCTGGATCCGCTCGTCGGGGTCCTCGTGTCGCCTGGCAGCGTGGTGTGCACGTTGCGCGGTCAGAGCTCGGCGCGAAAACTTGGACCTGAATCCTGACGGTCCGCAGTCTGGCTGCGTAGTGGCCCCGCTGTTCACCCGAGGGAAGGAAAGCAACCCACCGTGGATTCTCTCCCGCCAGCCAATGCTGGTACCAGCTGGAGAGGGTAACGTGGGCGTAGCTGTGGGCGGCCCCAATGCGCGGAGGGTGGTCCGTGAGTTACTCCGCGGAGATCCCGTTGTTATGATTGTTATGAGTGTCCGAGCCTGCGAGCCGTTTTGGGGGTGGAAACGCGGCCGCACGAGAGGGCACCCTCTCTGTCCCCCCTTTTTCCATTCCCGATCCGTATGCCCTGTCTCCCTCTAGCCACGGCCTGTAATATAACCACCACGAGCTCGAACGAGCTCGTAACCGTGATGCAAATCAGCTCGAAGGGGCTGAAGAGTACCGAGGCGAAGGGGGATGATGCCCGGGAGGAGCGATTGCCGCCAAGGACCGATCGACACCCGACCCTGGCTCTCCTTACGCGGGAAGGACACTGGTTGACAACGCACCAGATTCTAACGATACCATCTCGAGGACTCGTTTTCTACATCCGAAACGAGTCGACGGTTAACGTCCCACGAAGCAGAGAATTGGCGGACTGAAATCGAAGGTTGCTGGATTTTCTTGCGTAAGAATTCTTCTGGCTATTCTTTTTGATCTTCGGGTTTCTTTCGTTTGTGACAATTCTATGGAAAAGGTTTAAGATTGCGTGGAAAAAGGAGATTCATAATTGAATTTGATGACACAATTAGTTCTGAACTTAATAGATTTTGGAAATATGTCATTTGTTCTTGCTTTTGGATGGAAATGTAGATTTCTAATTGTGTCGGACTTCTTTTTACACGATTCTAAAGTTATGTTTCCATTAACATGATTTATTCACAGTTGTGCTCATCAGTATTTACAGCACATTTCTTACACGAATTTCTTTCACTTGATGCGATTTTATTGCGTAAAAGTAGCACCGCGTTTATGATAAAGTCTGATAACTTCTATGCGGTATTAAATTCAAATACATTTAGCATGTGCAAATATTTGTAATGCTGTTAATATTTATTTAAATAATTTAAAACAATAAATATATAGTTAGTTGAAAATAGTTAATAAGTATGGTCCTCGTAAGTGTAATAGCAATTTTTGTGATAGTTCAAAAGTACGTATTTGTACATTTTTATGAAATGAAATAGTTGAGTGTAATTTAATCAAATTATTCAGTTTCGAAATATTCAGTGATTTGTCATCGATATTGATTGGAATCTGATATTACTTCTTTAGACTTTGCAATAGACAAACTAATACAAGTTTGATATGTTTATATGAAAGGTACAAACATATCAATTAAAAATGTACCAGACTTTGTAAATAATTCAATGGACACTATAAGAATAATACATATTTTAGAAAATGTCATAGCGGACGTAATTTAAAATTTATTAGTATGAGTAAAAGTGCAATATAAATTTCTATTTGAAATAATAATAAAAAACTGTAATGCATTCTATTTTTTTCTAACAAGATTAATAAACTATCATGTTCATGCATGTATAAGTCACTGTACATGTGCAGGATATAATTAAAATAAACAAATTATGTTTTTTGCAACACATTTAGTCATACAAGTATAACATAACAAACTATTTCATTAATTCGGAATAGTATCTTATACGCGATGTCATATGTTCATGTGAGATGAGCTCTTAAACTTCGTTACACATATTATACAGTAAAGATATAATACAATATACGCTAAAAGAAGTTTTAATTTGTTATAAAGAAGATGAGAAATTTTTACTAGGGAAATCCGAAATAAAGGAAAATTATTTGTATGATTTTTTAGTCATAGGTGACTTCCCATCTGTCACTCACATGCTATTACTTCTAAAATAAACTTTAAGTCACGAACGTAAATAGTCCTGTTACTAGGAAAGTAATTTACAGTTCCTGTCACTTGAGTGGTCTCAAGTAAAAATTGATGTATACACGAGAGCTTACGTCAAAGAAAGGAATTTTGATGGAAATTCTTGCTTACTAGTTAGATTCATTTACGTTATAAATGAGTAGATGACATTACATTATATTGATAGAAATATTTGGGAACTACGTTGTTACTGGAAATATAACAGACTTCTAGCTTCCCAATAACACAGTTAGTCGATGTTTCACGATAGATCGGAGAATAAATGTTCGCAACAATTCCATATTTTATTATTTTACGTATCTATTTTATTTTATTCCGTTATATACAATTTCTTATAAAAAAGTGCTATGGAGTATTCAAATGAAGCTATGCAAGTGAAGTATTCTGTTACATTTTGATAACATTCCAGATATAAGAAGCTAAAACTGAAACCTACGATTGGTATGGATGGTACGAAACGGAGTCCAGATGAAATTTAGAATAAAAATATAATTAAAAACCACATGATTCAAATTTTTCACAAATTTTAGGTGAAAACAATATTAAAGAATATTTCTGTATCGTAAGAACAATATTTTTTAGTACGTAAAATTATATTCAAGTTTTTAATTCTGTCCTTTGAATATCTATCGTATTAATTGCGAGTCATAGACGGAATCCAATCATCAATACGATCAGTAGAACCGGTAGGTCTCGGCGGTCATTAATTTTGATAAATCATTGTACGCAGAAGTCGAAGTTCGTGGACGTTGATCCACTGTCTCATTTATCTTCAGGGAAACGGAACCCCGTGGCTGGTAATTGCAACGGTACCTACAAAGCCGATAGCATACCATTTTCGTTTCGTTTCGTCCCCCAATCGAAGCGGTGCTTCAAATGATACTTGAAGGGATGTACGAAAACGAATGAAAGCTTTTGGATCGCTTGAACGAAATGACAGATGCGCATTTACTAAGTAATATTTTATAACACTAAACTACGTATATTTACACGCGAACACGTTATTATATGTCGAAATCGTTGGGTCTTAATCTGCTGTTATGATCGGACATAGTGACAGAAGATAGGAACGAAAAATTTCGTAGCGAACTATCGGGGAAAAAGTTGACAGAAACGGTTCCTCTTTACTCTGAAACATTGAGGAATTAAACAACCTACGGTTTGAATTTTCATCGTCCCGGGGACATCGAGGGGCACGCTGTGAAGAAATGTGTCGCCGTTATACATATTAAAATGCGTCAATCTGGCCGACGAATCTAAAGCATTACATTTTTCGTAGGATGTAAATCTTTCGAACTTTTTTTTTACCCACAGGACTTTTGCATCGTGCGACTTTGCCAGTGGAATACATTACGGATGCTTTTTTGCATCCTATCTTTGACTCAGCACAAACCCTGCATACTTACAAGCTAATTAACTTCGCCTCGCAGATCTGGTCATACAACGTTAATTTTCATAAATTCTAAACTAAATATTTCATTTAGGGGCATTCTGTCATACTTAACGAGATAAACAATCTTATGCAGCCAACGTTTTTCAACCCGTTCATCAATAATGATATTCGCGTGAAATTTCGTGTAAATATAACGAACCGTTTCGTTACTACGCAGCCAGCCTTATATTAAGTCCACCCCTTTTCAGCGACGAGCTACCCTCGTCGGCGCCACTATTACTGTCCGCACCCTCGCCTCGGTGTTTTAATGTTCTCCCCTCAATTTCTCCAACATCGACCTCGACAATATTCTATCGTGATTCGACCCTTAAAGGCGCGTCCTGCGCTGCAAATATATTATACCTACATTTCGGCTTCAGCTCGAGCAAAGCGCCGCATAGGCTGAAGACACTGCCAACACGCTTCTCCGAATTCGCCATCCGTATTGGGGGCTACTAGCTGCTTACAATAGTGTTCGTCACGCTAGCTAACACTATATTATTATAGCAAGTCCTTTACGGATCTTGAACTCCCTAAAATCCTTCCATCGATCGTAAGACAAAATAAATTGATAATCGTTTCTTACGTCTCGCGATATTAAGAATTTAATGTAAAGATTAATCTTTTATGGTTTGAGAATGTCACAATCTTATATTCTAATTTATGTTCTGCAATCATTAGTAATAAAATATATATCGCATAAATTAGACATTTATGTCGAACTTGAAGCAAGATTTTAAGTAAATTAATTTACTATGAGATATATAATTATTGCATAAGTTATAGAAAATAGCTAATTTTAGTGAATATTTTCACTGAATCAGTGTTTAATATTTTTTATTATACACATACGTAAATGTCCTAAATCTTAAACGATATATATAATAATAAATAAAATTGTATTTTCACTAAATACTAAAATTGGAGTGCTATCTGTATATTATTAATAAGCTATTAAAATTTATATTATAGTACGAATGATTTAAATTCAATTTAAGCCCGTGAAAAGTGAGCTAGTCAATATCCCGCGAAGGGAAATCGTAGCTATCCACCTGTTTCCTCGAACAGTGAAATCCTGTGACGGCATGGTGCGGCGCGGCACGGCGACATTGACGACGGAAGTACGGAGCGTGGATCTTTTCTACGAAATATACGAGGAAATGAATGAATCCTTTCGTCCTTCTTCCACCCGAGGGTCCACGTGCTTTCACATACATATAACTCGCTCCCGCGGAGATAGGAGGTGTAGCCAGCTGGTGGTTGAAGTTGTAGGAGTCGGCAGGATGTGGGTCTCTACTCTCTCTCCGGGTGTTCCTTCCATCCCTCTTCCACGGCNTTTTAAGTAAATTAATTTACTATGAGATATATAATTATTGCATAAGTTATAGAAAATAGCTAATTTTAGTGAATATTTTCACTGAATCAGTGTTTAATATTTTTTATTATACACATACGTAAATGTCCTAAATCTTAGACGATATATATAATAATAAATAAAATTGTATTTTCACTAAATACTAAAATTGGAGTGCTATCTGTATATTATTAATAAGCTATTAAAATTTATATTATAGTACGAATGATTTAAATACAATTTAAGCCCGTGAAAAGTGAGCGAGTCAATATCCCGAGAAGGGAAATCGTAGCTATCCACCTGTTTCCTCGAACAGTGAAATCCTGTGACGGCATGGTGCGGCGCGGCACGGCGACATTGACGACGGAAGTACGGAGCGTGGATCTTTTCTACGAAATATACGAGGAAATGAATGAATCCTTTCGTCCTTCTTCCACCCGAGGGTCCACGTGCTTTCACATACATATAACTCGCTCCCGCGGAGATAGGAGGTGTAGCCAGCTGGTGGTTGAAGTTGTAGGAGTCGGCAGGATGTGGGTCTCTACTCTCTCTCCGGGTGTTCCTTCCATCCCTCTTCCACGGCCGTCTCCTCGTCGCTCGGCCACTCTTCGGCACGTCCTTCTTCCTCCCGATATCAGACCTCTCCGTCCCTGCCCCGGTCCCCGACGACGCTCGATCTCCCTCGCTCCTTCCGCGCTCTTCTTGCCGCCACACGCCGCGCCTCGCCTCGCGCGACTAGCCCTCTGCACGGAGCACGGGGGTGCTCCGTCTTTCTCCCCCGTCCCACCGGATCGATTAAAACTACAAAGTGTTGCCACCCCATCCGTTGGTACGCTCATTCGTGGTCGACTACATTGCTCCGGCACTCTCCTGGCGGCACTGGGTTACCAACTCTTTCCCTACTCCCTGCCCCTCCCGCCGGCACCTCTTCTTCCCTCTTCCCTCCTTCCGTCTTTCTTCCACCGCACGCCTTTGCCTACCCGCCCGCTCGCTACCTTCCGACGTGTTTTCTTTTTGTCGCCCACCCCCCCCCGCCCCCGTTTTTCGCCCCCGCGTTCCTCTTCCGCACTTTCTTTTTTCTCGTTTTATCGACAGGATCTCCGTATTCATGGGCGTCCGCTCCGCTTCCTGATAATCTCCGCGTAAAACTTCTACGTCCCGCCGGGATTGGCCTTCGCCCGCAGGACCTTCTCTCCCCGTGTTTTCTCTGCGCCGCGGCGTGCCGCCAACGATCGGCAACGGGTTACCTGTCGCCTCTGAATTCTCCGCTTCCAGCCGAACGGATGCTAATGATCTTACCCTCCCGGTGACTTCGTCGCACCCCGATTCCTTCTTTCGCGCTCTCCCCGAGTCCGCCCGCGTGCAACGTGGTAATTCTGAATGGCTATCGGACGCTTTAACCGATACGGAAATGTTTTTCCTTTCTTCTGCTTCCTCTTTTTTTCTCTGTCGTCCTTTCTTTTTTTTTTCCAGTTAGATATCGATTGAAGGAGCTTCGGGGAAAACCGTTGGCCGCTGATTTTATGCGGGACGGGTGTTGGATTTAACTGATTAAGCCGGGAGCTTGGTTTTGTAATACCTGCATTTGGCGGGATTACGTCGGCGATTGCGAGGCTTTTTTTATATCAATTTGAGAGGAAATGTTTGGATAATACACTGTTGATTGTACTCAAACTCCACTGTTTCCGACTTAACGTCAAAAGTTCGAATCCGTTGACTTAGAAGCTATTATTAGAAAATGAATTTTCAATGAATGCGTTTTGAAATGAAAACGATTCGGATCAACGCACGTTTTCGTACAACGCATCTGTTTAAGCACACGTTCTCACTCGTATATAAACTATAAAGTCCGTAAACCGTAATTGTAATCAACGCTATAAATCAGACGTCAACTATCGCTCGAAACGCTCGCGGCTTTTCCGTCCGCTCACGCCTCAATCACTCAATCCCAGGATAGGAACATTGTAGTCGAAAAGGCGGGGAGCTTTTAATCCTGTGGCGGTTACCTTTTCTCGCGTCGGGTAGTCAGCCGCGGATGATTAGTGGTATTGGGTGAAAGGATGCGGAGTGGCAAGGCGCGATTATATCCTCCGGACCACCGCGGGACCCAACCCGTCCGTGGAGCCACGGTTCGGCTCCGTAGTCGCGGGCTGCGCGCGGCTAATAACAGAGCCAGGCCAGAAATCCAAGAGGTCTTTACGAGCATCTTCCCAGAAGTATAAACCCGGAGCTTAAATACGCGTAGCCGAGCGTTTCGTTTCGTTTCGTGGCCGGTGTGAAACGAGCGGGGACGCGCGGAGCCGGGCTTCCTGGCGATTCTTCGCACGACTAATTAATGCGGGAGAGCGACCGGCGATATCGCGTGATCCGGCGAGGCGATCGGCGCACATTCGGTGAAAGGCGAGAAAACAATATAAGGTGGATCGGCGACGGTGGAAGAATGGACGGAAGCAAAAGAGAGGAAGGAAGAATAATGGTATAAAGGAATTCACTTTGGAACCGGATAATCACTTTAATGGAGTTACGTCGAGAAAGGGTGGCGAGAAACATGCTCGTTACGGGATTGTTGCCATCTCGTGTAGGATTCGGTCCGGAAGACACATGGGGGCAACGTGAGCCGCGCCGATCGGGAATAGAAGCAACAAATGGAGGAGGCATCGTCCGCGCGCAGCTTTCTTCTTCCCGTGGGTAGCGTGTTCGGTGGCATGCCGAAAATTCGCTCGCGTCTTGCCGGGGCATTATTCGAAGTGCGGCCGAGAACAAGGAGGAAGAGAGAGCAGGTGGCTGATGAAGATAATACCGTGAGGATGTGAGCTGTCGTGTCCGGTCTGGGATGTCCCGGGAAACAAAGTAATCTAAGGGAGGATCTCTTTGTATCAACCACCCATTGATCGATAATTTCGCGCATCATTGTTGCCGTAATAACCACTTCTGGATACACATATTCACCGCCCGGGCCCGGGTTGCGGTTAAACGAACATTCTCTCTTTTTATATATTTCATCAGNGAGAGGAAATGTTTGGATAATACACTGTTGATTGTACTCAAACTCCACTGTTTCCGACTTAACGTCAAAAGTTCGAATCCGTTGACTTAGAAGCTATTATTAGAAAATGAATTTTCAATGAATGCGTTTTGAAATGAAAACGATTCGGATCAACGCACGTTTTCGTACAACGCATCTGTTTAAGCACACGTTCTCACTCGTATATAAACTATAAAGTCCGTAAACCGTAATTGTAATCAACGCTATAAATCAGACGTCAACTATCGCTCGAAACGCTCGCGGCTTTTCCGTCCGCTCACGCCTCAATCACTCAATCCCAGGATAGGAACATTGTAGTCGAAAAGGCGGGGAGCTTTTAATCCTGTGGCGGTTACCTTTTCTCGCGTCGGGTAGTCAGCCGCGGATGATTAGTGGTATTGGGTGAAAGGATGCGGAGTGGCAAGGCGCGATTATATCCTCCGGACCACCGCGGGACCCAACCCGTCCGTGGAGCCACGGTTCGGCTCCGTAGTCGCGGGCTGCGCGCGGCTAATAACAGAGCCAGGCCAGAAATCCAAGAGGTCTTTACGAGCATCTTCCCAGAAGTATAAACCCGGAGCTTAAATACGCGTAGCCGAGCGTTTCGTTTCGTTTCGTGGCCGGTGTGAAACGAGCGGGGACGCGCGGAGCCGGGCTTCCTGGCGATTCTTCGCACGACTAATTAATGCGGGAGAGCGACCGGCGATATCGCGTGATCCGGCGAGGCGATCGGCGCACATTCGGTGAAAGGCGAGAAAACAATATAAGGTGGATCGGCGACGGTGGAAGAATGGACGGAAGCAAAAGAGAGGAAGGAAGAATAATGGTATAAAGGAATTCACTTTGGAACCGGATAATCACTTTAATGGAGTTACGTCGAGAAAGGGTGGCGAGAAACATGCTCGTTACGGGATTGTTGCCATCTCGTGTAGGATTCGGTCCGGAAGACACATGGGGGCAACGTGAGCCGCGCCGATCGGGAATAGAAGCAACAAATGGAGGAGGCATCGTCCGCGCGCAGCTTTCTTCTTCCCGTGGGTAGCGTGTTCGGTGGCATGCCGAAAATTCGCTCGCGTCTTGCCGGGGCATTATTCGAAGTGCGGCCGAGAACAAGGAGGAAGAGAGAGCAGGTGGCTGATGAAGATAATACCGTGAGGATGTGAGCTGTCGTGTCCGGTCTGGGATGTCCCGGGAAACAAAGTAATCTAAGGGAGGATCTCTTTGTATCAACCACCCATTGATCGATAATTTCGCGCATCATTGTTGCCGTAATAACCACTTCTGGATACACATATTCACCGCCCGGGCCCGGGTTGCGGTTAAACGAACATTCTCTCTTTTTATATATTTCATCAGCCGAATTCGTACAACCTTCTCTTGCCGGATGCATTAACAACTTCCTAGCAAGAGCCCGTCATTTTGTTGCAGTCTCCTTTCTTTAATTCTTCTTTTTACTGGTTCATTCTTAAAGGAACTTTTAACGTATTTTACATATGGGTTCGATGAAAGACTCCGAACGGTTTGGGACCCATTTTTTAGAACTACTACTAATTTACGAATTTAAACAATTTTATTTAACAAGATTTTTCATTTTTATCTGCAGTATTAAGTTATAAATTAAAAACGGAGAATCAGCTATCAATAGAAATCTTACTCCTAGCGAAAATGCAACAGAATAAGCCCAGTATAACCGTTCCCCTTCTTGCCTTTCACGGCCGAGGTAATATACCATCTTGCCTTCTGTCGTTGTTTATTGCACGATTTATGCACTGATAATAAAACAGATCTTGCCCCTTCCGGCGTTCAGATTCGTTAGCGACGCTTCGCCTACCTATCCAACAGTACTATATACACCTATGTACGTTTGTATCTACCTCTATTTACAGATATACGCATACCGCGCTTAAACGAAACCCCCGCTTTTTGCATCAGCCGCGTAATTAACAATTATCGTCGACAGATGACCCCTAGATTTACGGTTCGCCTCGTCTGAAGTTTAGAATGTATCGTCTCGCTGTTCCGTACAATGTTTCGTTCGCGATGTTGTAATGCCGAAAATAAGTTTGCAATTTACACGTAAGTACCGAACGAAACGCGGATACTCAGCTCGGGACGTGACACACGAGCATAGCGAGGGGAACGAAAACTTGATACTTTACCCGCATCCAGATCTTCCGTCCCGTACTTGTTGCAAACGATTACCTTCGCTGCGCGTTCCCGCCGTGATCCGGTAACGAGAAACACTTCGCTCTTATTTGAACGGATTCTAAACGATTCTCTTGTCTTTGAGCTTAAAGAAAGCCTACTGGGCTGCTTGATGAATGATCCTTCCTATCGGTATCTTCCTCTACTTTCTTTACTACAGGAAGTAAAATTTTATGGAGGAGACATAGCCATCTCGGACTAACAGCAAGAAAAAGAGTGAGTCTTTTAATTAGGCATTCCTATAGGTTTCTACGTAGAACGTTTCGACACTGGATTAATTTGTAGAAATAGAAGTAGCATGTCTGCAAGTTAAGAATACATAAAAAGATCAACAACATGACGAACTCCAAAAAAATAATTGAAGTAAAGAATTTGTGAGACACTTTTTTTAAACATCTCAGTCAAGTTTTTATATTCCAAAGTTCAAATTTGAAAGGTCAAAATTGATGTTGGACATTATGTAAATCGTAGTTGCGTTCCCAGTGCGATTTTATCTAACTGTGGGTTCGATTTCGTCCACGTCTTTTTGCGATCGTTTCCAACTATGTTCTCACGGAATCAGTGAGTAGCGCAGCGTCCAGGAATGGAAACGGCTGGCNGATCCTTCCTATCGGTATCTTCCTCTACTTTCTTTACTACAGGAAGTAACATTTTATGGAGGAGATATAGTCATCTCGGACTAACAGCAAGAAAAAGAGTGAGTCTTTTAACTAGGCATTCCTATAGGTTTCTACGTAGAACGTTTCGACACTGGATTAATTTGTAGAAATAGAAGTAGCATGTCTGCAAGTTAAGAATACATAAAAAGATCAACAACATGACGAACTCCAAAAAAGTAATTGAAGTAAAGAATTTGTGAGACACTTTTTTTAAACATCTCAGTCAAGTTTTTATATTTCAAAGTTCAAATTTGAAAGGTCAAAATTGATATTGGACATTATGTAAATCGTAGTTGCGTTCCCAGTGCGATTTTATCTAACTGTGGGTTCGATTTCGTCCACGTCTTTTTGCGATCGTTTCCAACTATGTTCTCACGGAATCAGTGAGTAGCGCAGCGTCCAGGAATGGAAACGGCTGGCAGCGTGCAGTCACGAATGCATCGGTCAATAGATTGCCAGTCGGAGGTCGAAGACGAGGCCTTCGCACCGTTTCCGGACAATATTTAGCCGCCACGCTGCTTCCCTGCTCCGCTCGGTAGCTTCGATCATTAAACGTGCGTATATAGCCTCATAATATTGCAATCCGTGGCCATAATTTACGTCGTTTTATAGTTCAAACTGCAACCTACGTAGGCAGCGGGGCTCGAGCCTTTAGAATGTGCAATTCCCGTTCAAGTTGTACTGGGTGATCATAAAGTTCGCCGGTGCCAGTCCGGACTCGACCCCAACGTGCCAACTATTCTACACACTGTTTCCATTTTAAGGGTACATAGATGGACGCGCGGTATCGACGCCTGAATAACTTTGTAAGTCGTGATTTAACCACGTCCCGACTTTCTGAACGTCATTAAGGTCCAACGCGCAAGTCGCTTCCTTCGTCGAATTTGGAAATCTTCGTTTTAATGAAGACTTGATCGAACCTATTATTAATAAATGTCACAAAGTGTAGAGTAATTTAGATTAAGAGAAGATTAGATTAGAGAGAGAAGATTATACAGAAGACACTTCCTAAATTCGTGTCCGATACTTTATTATTAATTCTAATTGGAATCGCATGAGAACGTGAATTTGAAGAAATAAATTTAACACCTTACTCGATTTCTTCGTGCACTTCTTGCACGACTGGCAGTGAGCATCGCGAGTGAAATCCTGTGGCAACGGGAACACCAGTTATGTATATTCAGAAGAACGACGAGCGCGAATGCCGGTGCCTCGGGAATTGAGATATACTGTTTTATAGAGAATCATCTGAACGCGGGGGGCTCTTTTATGAAGTTACCACGGCGAAACGGTCGCTCTGAAAGCGGTTTAAACCCTGGCCGTAGCCTCCGCGGCCCGTAGCCTCTGCCTCTCACATCGCCCGACGACGACGGGACGAACGGGTAAGGATAGACAGAGGAGGGGTCGTGCAAACTATTACTTAAATTACCAACGATCCGGCGCTCGCAAATCAAAATTCGCCGTTTCTTCTGCATTGTTACGATTTATTACCGACTAAACGCCGCGCATTTCGCCGGACGAAGAAACGAGACGCGGCCTCCCTTTTGCCTCGCGACTCAAGGGCAGCTATTAGCGGACTCTGGCAAGGCAAACAAGTGTGAAGGTAATCGGAGAAAGGAATGATAATTAGTGTGCACCTCCAGAAGAAGCGTACACTTACGCTCGATGTAGGATTGCCATTACTTCGTATATACATTGTAATTCCGAACTAACATTTATTACGATGTCTCATTAGTTGGTATTACGTACATAAAATTAGATAAGTCGTATGTACCAAGCTGTCACATATTAAACTACTACTTCCAGGATTAGAATATAATTCCTGTTATTAAAAATGTAAAAACTGGAAAATCTAGAATACTTTCAACTGCTTAAATAATTTACTATTATTTTCTAATATAATATCTAACACGAAAGATAAGAATTCTGATTTCTTATATGTAGTTTCAAGATTTATTTCATAAATTAGCTTCTTCTTACTTTTCAGCTGTGCGTTAAATTTTGAAACATAACTTAGGATTACGAGAAACGTTCGCAAGGATTTTATACAATATCTCATCCACGCTTGTTGGGCGAAACATCGTAATTTTGTTTTCGACTTCGGAAGCTACCCTACCCGCGGAAGAAGATTGAGGCTCGGGCAGAGCGAAGCAAAGCGGCTGACCTAATTTACATACATATAAAGCGCATTCGATGTGTTTTAGGGGCCGTAAATCGACGCAGCTACGCGAATCGTTAAACCCTTCCTTACCGCAACTCCCCGGCAATGCGTGTACGACAGAACCATGGACGTGTATGGATGGATATAACGCACGCCCAAATACATATTCAGATACATATGTATACGTATAGTACATATACATATACGTATGCATATATACGTATGGTATATAGTGTACTATATAATATGTACTCCATCTTCTTCTGGTCGTTTCGTGTTCCTTCGTCTGGTTAGTTTATGTATACACGCGCCACTCTACTTCGGTTTAAATAGACACAACGCAGAAGCATAGAGAAACTCCGAGTCTCGGACTACACGATTTGAATAAATATTCTATCGATGGAATAATTTAGTTGAGTTTCTCTTGGAAATTACGTCAGGCTACATTTAACTGGCTGATTCGAGTCGTAGATTGAATAAAATTTAGGCGCGGAAAGATAGTATACTGAATAAAAGTTGCAACGATTTAAAAAAATACTTTAGTAATTCCTCAGGTTTTTAATAACTTTTATCTGGAAACGTTAGTTTGCACCTTGAATAAAATTCTATTACTAATGGAATTTACGTAATGAAGCTAAGCCAAAAATTGGTCTCATTCGCAAAGATGACAAATTAGAAGAATAACTTCTGCCTTAGGACCACAAAAAATATTGCACAAGCTTGAAAAAATTAGACACATAGTTCCTCTGCCAAATTGTTGTTCCCTCCACCCGTCGGCTAAACCTTACACGATTTTTCTAATTATAGGTAATTAATTTTTACGAGCGCGCCATAAAGCACGGGCAGACAGGTGTCTCCCGAGGGCGAAGACGGGCAGCGCGTTCGAGAAAGGGTTCCTCCGGGCGGCGAGGGAAAGCGGATGAAACATAGTAGGCAGGTACCGTCGGTCGCGTTTGGTAGTGGTAACAATAATTGTAGCGTCGGGTGTCGGTGGTGGTGCCGATAAAGTTAAAGCCACTGGTGAACGACGCAGGGGCCGCGTAATGACAACGCAGCGCGTCGTAAACGCGTTTATGTCCAGAGTTGCATTATAGTAATATCTGCCAGCGCCAAGCCGGACATTCACTACCTCCTCTTCCCGAAGTTACCATGGTTAAACCGTTCCGCGAGCTCCCCTCGTTTTCTTTCCTCCGTCGACTATGTCTGTCACTCCCAGAGAGACTTCGATGATCAACAGTCCAACACTTTTCTCATCTTCTTCCATTCGTTAGACGAATTATCATACTTCATAATTTGCAATTTTCATTCCTCTATTATTTCTCCTAATATTTTTCATACTGCTTTCTAGCTATCTTGATCCACTTGGCATTGTCCTTTTCATCATCGAAACGCTCGCAATAAATATATAACACATTATTATCACTCAATTCCAGGTGAAAAGTAGTCTCCCTCAGCGGCTTTGATTGGCAGAACGGTCACACATTGTCGAGCGATGAGTTACAGATTTGCCGGGGAAATCAAATCACGGGTCGAAAAGGGAGACGTCCCGGGAAGGAAGAAGGGCCGGGCGTAAGGGCGTTGTAGCAAGCGCGGTGTATACATAGAGCGAACGCGGGAGGAAGGAAGGAAGGGCCGAGGATCAACGACGAGATGGCAGAGTTGTAAAGTCCTGCGCGTGACACTGGGTTACGTTATGTTCACCGCGTTCGTGTATCGCCGATCACACGAACGACTACCGGACATCATCCTCGTTGGTATACACACGGGTTACTAGGTAGGTAGACACATACACGGTTAGGCGGCACGCGGTATTGCCCGTACACCGCGTTTATGGGGCATAACCGGGGTGGCCGCTCGCTCGCACAGATTATTTTGGCTTGATCAATTTGATAACTCCGCGGCATGGTTATACCCGCTAGTATGTCTTGCTGATTACCGCACGCCCCGGCCGAAGAGAGTTAATCTTTATCGCGACCCACGACCCTTTACTTACCGGCGCCGATCGTCCGCCCGTTTGCATCTATTATGCAGGGCTCGCGTTGAAATTACTCAACGGAAGACGTACCTCTCCTTTTAACGAGCGAGTTACTTTGTGCCGGCTACCGTTTAAAAAGTTCTCCAGTTTCGTTTTACTTTTCTCATTGGGAGGATAAGATAAAAAGAGTTGTTTGTACGACGAAGGGGAGGAAGTATCTTAATGTTTCTAGGAATCGGGCCGGGTTACTGCTTTTTCACGTTATAATAGGAAATCCAGGACGCCAAGAGATCGTAATTGTAGTGGTATAATGTTTCGTGCTGACTGTGTAATATGTAAATTAGTTTTATGCAACTCCCTGATTTAATTAAGATCACGTAATTAAAAATTCCTTGTATATTTTAATCAGAGATAATCTCGGAATAATTAAAAAATGCGTCTACCTCGTGCAAATCTTTAATGAAATTTAAGAAACTTCGGGCTCTCTCTCCGAATAAATATTTGTACTTCCTGACCGCGGCAAGGAGATTGATGTTTGATAAGCAGGTGTAACGTTAATGCCTGGGCCGAGTCGTGGCGGCGGCGGATTCCTGCACCTTGCACGACCCTAATTGAGTCATAACAACGTGGTTGACTTTTGAGCTGATCGATATCGATGCGGCCGTACCTCGCGGGCGTCTCCCGTGCAAAAATTGCGAGCCCTTTATGAACGCGTATAAATTCATGTGACGCGCGTTTTAATACAGATCCTGCAGCAAATTGATACTTAACCACCGCGTTTCATTTTACCGTCCTCCGTAAACGGTCAGCGGCATCGGACCACTTGGCAATAACTATGTACACGCGCGTGTATGCACGTACGCGATAATCTTACTGCGGTAGGGAAACAACGTGCAACAAACTGCGACCCGATCAAAGAATTAACGATCCTCGTAAGTCTGCCGGAGTAATTAGGAACCAGCTACTCGAATGACTTTATAGCCCTGTGGTGGGTACGTCGAACCGTAAAATATTACGCTCGCTTATACGGTTATCGTTACTGCTTGAACTCCGATACAATTTATCGACGGAAAAAACTGCACGTTAATGACATGAAGGATTAATTTAATAAAAACCAGGATTATTAATCGGGCCGTAAATCAGTTACCGGCACCCTCCGCCCCTGCTGATATTCTTTACGACGTTTTGCGAAGTCAACGAACTTCTTACGGGCCCTAAAAAATTTCCGACCGTCTTCTCCCTTCCTTCGAATTGCTCGGTAACGCGATCCGCTAATTCGCCACGCGGATGCACCGGTGCCGTCGAACCGGGAGAGAGGTTTTTAGGTGTGCATAATCGGGGCCTCGGCCCGGGTTGTGCGTAATTTCGCGAAACTTTCGACAGGCGTGCAGCTACGGAAGGGACAGTAAAGTTAAGAGGGGCCGCGAATGAGGGACGTGCCGGATAATTATGCGCGTTGCCTCTCGTTTCGGAAAGGCCGTTCGGGGCTTTTTTACGAGGGATGAAGTCGGCTCTTCCGAGGATCATAACTTAGCTACGAATACGAGACTATCTGTTACGACCTGATGGCCCTCAAGACGCAGCACCTTTAACCTCTTCGCGCTTAGGCGGGCGAGGGGGGGTGGCCGCGGGGAGGGCGCAGAGAGATATTGGCATAAATTAGGCTAACTGCACGGTTTACTCCTTCCGGGAAGCTGGCCTATAAGCGCGAACGTTTAGCCCGTTGCATTTTTCATGCAGGCCACCGCGCCGCGGGTTCCGAGGGCATAATTTTTTATCGCAAGGCATAATTACCGGTCTCCCTACGAATTAAATTATCGTTTTCTAAGGTGCTCGGTAACAAAGTTTCGAGCCGGGGCAAAAAGCGCCACTGGACAGAGACAGGAGATTCAGGCGGAAGGAAAAAGGTGTATTTTGCTCGCAGCTGTTATGAGTCAGTAATGATAATGGAATCTTTCAGGTCTCCCAGCCTGCACGGTTACAATATAATTACTATATCCATTGACTGCTCACGGGCAAATTTCAACTTACCAAATTGTATTTTATTGTATTGACAGAAATATGTTTTACATTTTTCGCATTTAATTATTGGTATTGTGTGTTGTTCGAAGGTTCAGGAATCGCAAAAGCTTTTTTTTATTTTGATTACGATTTATCCAGGTTGAATCGCGCGCAACGTATCAGTGACTACTCGTAAATTAATTTGACGTCTTATCAGGCAACACTATCAATATTCTGCTAAGTGATCCGTCTATCCTGACAATCGGAAAATCCTCGAGCGAACGCGTTTTCCAGCGCAATTTCTCAGCCGCGTAAACGTCCAGGGGACATTCACAGGTACACGGCGCGGTCGAAAGCGATTATGATCCAAGGATAACGGCGGCACAAGCGTACACATGCACGTACGCGCGCACACGGCGGTAGCGGAAAAAAGCGCGGCAACGGTGACTTACGCGCAAATGGATGGCGAAGAAAAATGGTCCGGACCATGTTTCATCTGGCGCACACGTTTATCGTCCGTTGCGCTGTAAAATTTACACCGTCTCACTTCCGAAACGAGTGGCCCGGCAGTTGCATAAACGCGTGCAACATTTTATTTTATACGCTCGGCCCGCTTGGCCTGCGACCAGCGCAATAGTAAAATATTAGTTACGACTGATTTTGCGAGCGCCTAATAAAATTCTTCGTAAAAATATAATAGTTGTCTATCGTGGACCGCGAGCAACCGAAAGCATGCTACACCTCCTCGCGCCTCGCCGTTGTCCGTGCGCGCGTACAGTTTCGGAGGAAAAAATTCGACCACGATTCACAGTTAATAAATTCTTCCCACGCAGTTTTTGCCGGCGTTCTGGGAAATTTGTTGGTCGCCGTGTATCGACGAGCACGCAGTTACTGTCTAACTAATATTACGGATGAGAACGGTATAAAAACCCATAAGCGAGTTCGACGTCGACGAATTGATGCTTCTGATCTGCATGTTTTTTTATTCCCAGCGATTATTTTTCTTTTTTCGACGTACGTAGAACGCTTTTCATTTGTACCGTATCGGTTGCCGAACAACAACCGCTCCGCCGCCATTGCAGATTGTAAAGTTCCAGTTACACGTAGTTTCAATTCCTATATAACATTTCCATACGCGAATTCTTTAAAACGTGTTTATGTTCACGTAGCATAACGATGTTGCAATATAAATTACTTAAAAATCGAAATGTTTATGAGCATGTTAAACAAATTGCCTCAGGAACTGTTTCATTGGAATAGAAAATATTTTTCTGAAAATTTATAGCAGTTCTACGACGATAAATGCTTCCTCGTTGATTATAATCGTTGCAAGCTATATTTTGAACATCCTGACGAGGAACTTCATAAACTCAGGTATAAAAATTTCAAGAACACGCTTTCGTCCATTTCTGAATTCGTAAACGATTCGATATAATGTCTGCCTAACTCGATATCAAGCGACGCAACATATAATACGTATATCGCAACTGATCCGAAAAGCGAGACAGTTCCTAGTACTTGCATAATAAGCTTCTAATTACGTCTTCCTTCCAATTACGCCCACTTAAGGAACGTTCTTTTAATAACGTGCAATGATTAGGTGTATCGTAAGCAACACCGCAATATCCGAGTGCGTTGCCATCCAATGCTAGACCCAATTCCGTCAATTAAATGTCCCGCTGATAATTATTCCCGGTCGTCGAAGTCGCTGTGTCACGTCGCGTCGTTGCGTGTGCGGACGTGAGATCTCCGTCCGACGTAACGCCGCCCCGAAGAGTAATATACCTAAGCCTCGTTTGTTACAAACGAGGAGATACGACATCGGATTGTTCTCCGATAGAAAACGCGATAGGAAACGGCGCAAGTATTTTCCGTGAATTGAGTCTTAAATAATTAAGAATGTGTACGACACAATAGACGAGTATTCGCGCTTTTTTATAAATTCGTTGCTGGAAAGTATTTATTATAATGCTATTAGTATCATTATCAACCTGATTACTTTTCCGATTCGTTTTTCTTTCCTCGTATTCGCGGATCGTTTTAACCAGAACGCGAAAAGCGTGGCTTACGTGACCTACGGGAACGAGAGGGGGGGGAGGGTGGACGAGGCCAGGGAAAAAAATGTACCGCACCGCGCGCAACATTTTTCGGATCGCAGGCCGGCCTTTCAGTACCTCCGGTCCGCGGTGGAGCGGCGGCGACGAGCTACGGAAGCGTTTCATTGCGTTCGATACGATGGTAAAAAACGCCCAGGGATCGGACAGTAAAAAATGTAACTGGTAATTTAGTTAGCCGTTGCGAACTGGACGCCCGTTGGACCCCGGCTTGGGTGTTGGTGGACAGTAATAGGGCGTATCTCGTATCTGTCCGGGACTTGACGGGTTTTTATGGGTTTGCGATGCGCGGATTCATCATTCGATATATTACCGGGCCGGCGGACCTGGCTGCTCCGGTCACCCTCTGATGTCCCCGTGCTCGCCGAACGACGACCCTTCAAGGCGAAATTTTTAGGATTTGCCACCGATGACAGCCGAGCAAACGGCTTCCGTTGTACCCGTCATAAACGTGTATTGTCACAAGCACTACGCTGTATCGCGGTACGTAAACTGTCTTTGATGATCGACGACCCGGCACTCTAACGAATTCTTTTAATAGGAAACATCTGAATATATCCTTATATTCAATTCCTCTGTTTTTCGCGAGACGTTTTACTGTCAGTTTAGTTCGTTTCCACGTGAATTCACTTGTTCGACAGGAGACAGTTTATCTACTAAATCTGTCCGACACGTGATGAAAACCCAGTCGTAAAATTTCAATTTCTAAACGACATTAGACGCGCGCGGTTCTCCAGTGACGTAGTCAATTTTTGGAGATCGGAAATGGCGAACGAGACATCGTGTCGAGTCGCCGCTCCGACCGGCTTTCAGGGTTGCGCGAAACTTGCAGAACAAAAAAAAAAAATAGTTTTCCACTCCGTCGGACGCTCGTTTTCGAATAGAGGGGAGGGCCGCGTATTAATGGCCCTGAAACCGGGAATATCTAATGGATATCGATCGGACTTGGACAAATTCCCCGTATTGGGATTTATCGGCGACGCGACGGGTACCCTGCCTGCCGGCGGCGTAGCACGGCCCGGCGTGTTTTTTGAAACGGACGTCGGGAACGAGCTGCGGAGCAACGATGAACGACTAGCTACCCCAATCCACGCGAACCGAACGGCGGCGCGGCGTCTATTCTATTCCCGGTGTGCTCAGAATCTGCTACTAACGATTAGTCCGATGCAGATACGTGTTTTCGTCAAGTACAATGGAACAAAAAAAAAAACACGCACACAGGCGCGTACGTGAAAAAAAAAAATATTTGATCAGTCCCACGTTTCTCCACTCGGGGAGAGGCTCTCGATATCCAATTCAGTTGATATTCAAGTGGTGCGCGCGCGTGTTTCAACATTTTGATTTCTATGTAACAGCCGCCGCGCTGTACTGGTACGCGGCGCCGCGCCGGCTCTGTGTGCATGTGTGTTTGCTGTCTGGAAAGACAACAAATATTGTTTCGAAATCGTTTATTCCCATCAGCAGAAATCCTATTCAGGGCAGGGATCCGAAAATATATCCGTCCTGTCCAAGAATAAAATCGAGCAAGAAAGCAACACGTTGAGGTAGCAGCGAAAAATACAGAATAAAACTAAAGAACGACAAGCGAATAATCAATGGAATGACAGCGAATAAGTGAATACCCTTAAGGAAACGCTTCCTGGACTGTTTGATGGTGTTCGGGAAAACCAATTTTCGATACGATTACAGGTAATGCCACGTACACGGCGTAAATGAATGTCCACGTGAAAAGAGTGAAAGAAAAGGAGAAGTGGTAAACAAGAAAAAAGGAGGGAGCCGGACGGGGAAAATAGATAAAAATAATCGGTGGCGGGCGCGGGCATCACCCATGAAAATGTTCCCCATGGAATCCTTTCTCCGGTAGTCCGCACACGGATCGGCTGTTTGGCATCTGCGATTCGCTAATCGTCCCGTGACAAGATAAGCTTCGGGGCAGCGACCGTGCCAAACTTTCCTCGTAACGGGGCGCGAGCAAGGCGGGAGGCTTTTCGTTTGCCAACGAGGAGGACCGCGATTGTCAGGAAGAGTCGCATGGAAATCCGATGCGCCGGTGCATCGACGATGCAATTCAGACGGGTGGGTAACCACCCTTTTTTCGCCCCCTCTCTCTGTTACCTCCGCGGTGGGCGCCCCTTTTGCGTCGGGCCTTCCCTTTACCCTCCTCCGGCCGCTCTCTCTCTTTCCCTCTTTCTTTTTCCTCTGTCCACACAGTGGCTGTGACAGCCACGGTTATGCTCCTCCCTCGCTCTCGTCGCGGACGGTTCGTTTCTGTGCTTCCCACTCCTCTCTTCCTCTCTCGGTCCCCCTCGCGGCTCCTCTTTCTGCTCCTCTCTCTCCCCCCCTCTCTCTCTCTCTCTCCCCGGCGATGGTCCTGTGTGTTCCACGGCACTCATGAACGCGTATATGCTGGAGCGCGCGCGAAAGTGTGCCAAAAACCCTTTTGTAGCGATCGGAAGAATGGGACGCATTGTTTGCTCACTTGTGAATCGGCTCTAATGGCAAAAGTATGTGAAATCATTGTGAATCGAGATTACATACGCGAAAACAACGCGGCCCGGGTCCTACGTTTCGCTCTCGCCACTGTCTCTACTCCTACTCGCTACTCGCCGGCCGTACGTGTCTACGCGTCCACCTACTACGTACCTACATCAACACGAATGCATCGGCACACATCTCGTTGCATGCACGCGCCAGGCGATGCCCGTCCGCGTGCTGCTCTCTCTCTCCCTCTCTCTCTCTATTTTTCTTCCTCTCCTCCCCCCCTTTGTCTCTGTTTCTCTTCACGAGCGGGCACACGTACGCGGCAGACGCGCAAACTCGAAGTTTCACGCACACGCGTGAAAAAAAAAAGCTAAGCGCGCGGGCGGCCGGCCGGCCGAGCTGGCTGCCGTATCGGGAGGACGTAGATATTTTTTTTACGTGCAACGAGAGAGAGTGCAGGGAGAGACATGCATTCGACTGGCCAGGCTGAGGGCGCAGAGGGAACGGGGCGCCCGTTGGATGCTGGTGGTAGGGGGACGGGGGCAGGTGGCGTGGGTGGACCACCCTTTGCCGACGATTTTTCGGGGCTTTTTTTTACGGGCGACGGCCCTCGCTTGCCTGGATGAACGAACACGGGGAGGAACATCAATAATCTACAATCAAACTGCAGATAAAGCTTCGATCGCCCTTTTGTGCATGTTTCAATAAGAACCGACGTGACGAACAACTTCCTGGCCGCCGATGGTTCCCCGGGCTCTTATATGCAGCTCGCGTCTTCGCGTCCAGGAAGACGTTGCGAAACTCCTCCAGCCAGTTCCATCTAGCTGCCCTTCCACGGTTATTGAAAAACAGTCGGAAAATTCCGACGGTTTCGAGCTGCCGTTCCCGCGGGCCGTCGGGCTGGCCGTCGTCCTTGAAGGAGAAAAAACGAAGAATGCACATATATGTACGTAGGTGGAGATAGAAATCGGTGACGAGGTAACGCATGCACGGTAGAAAAAAAAAGGACGACGGAAAGATGCGGACGCATCCAATAGATATGAAGCGCGACTTTAAAAATGGAGGAAGTTACGTGGCAGCTTGACAGAGTGCATTATATATTATTTAACCGCGTTGCAAAGTAAATTTGGATGAACGATGCACCGCAGCTTTTTACGACAAATCTCTTCACCCTCGCTCTGTCCAACGGTACATGCCGTGACACGGTGCGACGCGGAGTCACCGGTTGCCGGCATGAAATAATTACACGGAACAATTAGTAATGGCCCGGCAATTTTTACAACCGAGGAGGGAACGCGAATGCGCTTTCCGGATAAATCCTCCTCGAGCGTCCCGCCGTTTAAAGCTGATTGAATGTGTTCCTTCAATTGCTTTGTACGAAATTAATACTTAAGTGTTCCTCGTCAATATTTTTTCTGACGTTTTCATTTTGCTAACTTTTCTCCTTTTACCAATACTACATATTTCTTATAATTAATGATGAGGAAAGGAAATATGAGACAGGAAAATAGTTTTATTTCAAAGAAACTGTTGACACATTTTTGTAAAAATTATATTTTTGTTTCTGATGTCTAAACTATATATAATTGGAGGAATGTCTTCAACATTGCAAAACAAGTTGCATGATTTATACGTATGGTATGGAGTGGTTATAAAAAATCCTTAATTCAGCATTTGAGGGTAACGCGGCTGGATAATTAGCCAGATCCGTGGGTGCAGTTGATAAGATTTCAATGTTCTGCTCATTACAGCGTCGCGTTCGTGCGGTCGTATGCATGGCAAATCCGTTCGCCAGCCAGTTGCCACCTTAATGCGAGCCTTCTTATTGCAAATTCGTGCTGTTCGCCCCGGATCGCTTGTAATCGCGCGAACGGCCCTAATGGAAACACGGCCGTCTATGTAGCGCGGGTCATTTAATCCCTGATGACGCGGGGGACGACGGAATGACTGCGCGAACCTCACGTTTCTCCACGCTCACCCATGAAACGAAGTTTTACTTCTCGAGTGTTTTACTTATCGCAACGTTTTATCGGGAATAATGCTACATCGATATATCTCGAAGTATTATCGTTGATTTTGTAAAGGACGCCTGCTTCTTTCTCGATGAAGACAGAAGCAATCAATGAAATAGAGGTCTTTGCAGAAGAAGCTTGAAAAGTTTTGGATTGATGAAGTAAGTTCTATTCATTTTTGTCAAAGTATGTGATTAGAGATTTGAATCTCTCACGGCTTCGTATTATTGTACAATTTTCAATAGAATAATCTTGACACTGAAAATTGTAAGCACCTGACTTTAAGAAACGAACAAAAAAGTTGCAAAATGCATATAATAAGATGTCAATGTTTTCAAGTCACACAATCGTCGTTTTCTTTTTTACTTAAACGCCGTGTCTTACAATAAAAATTGTTTATTTTATTGTCGTAGCCGAGCTACCTTACTTTATTATGAAGTGGAATAATTTACCATTTCGTGCAAAATAAGAAGCGGGTCATAAAACGTGAAATTTGTATTCCAAAGNAACCTCACGTTTCTCCACGCTCACCCATGAAACGAAGTTTTACTTCTCGCGTGTTTTACTTATCGCACCGTTTTATCGGGAATAATGCTACATCGATATATCTCGAAGTATTATCGTTGATTTTGTAAAGGACGTCTGCTTCTTTCTCGATGAAGACAGAAGCAATCAATGAAATAGAGATCTTTGCAGAAGAAGCTTTAAAAGTTTTGGATTGATGAAGTAAGTTCTATTTACTTTTGTCAAAGTATGTGATTAGAGTTTGAATCTTTCACGGCTTGGTATTATTATACAATTTTCAATAGAATAACCTTGACACTGAAAATTATAAGCACCTGACTTTAAGAAACGAACAAAAAAGTTGCAAAATGCATATAATAAGATGTCAATGTTGTAAAGACACAATAATCGTCGTTTTCTTTTTCACTTAAACGCCGTGTCTTACAATAAAAATTGTTTATGTAGCCGAGCTACCTTACTTTATTGTGAAGTAGAATAATTTACCATTTCGTGCAAAATAAGAAGCGGATCATAAAACGTGAAATTTGTATTCCAAGGGAACGACGTATGTAGGTTCAACGAACTTTCTTTCAGAGACGAATCACCTTGGGAATGCAGCCGAAGCGTTCGAGGTAGGTATAGCGTCTTACTGCGCGCTGGGACATTAAGTGCAAGAATATCGCTGAAATCGGCCGTAAAGTAGATATACCTCCCTTGGCCATCATTCCACACGGAGTAAATTTACATTTCGATATACGACTTGTGATAAAAATGTCACATCTTTAGCCTTATCGCGGACAACCCTTTGTCTACTAAGGTTTCGCGCCACAGCCCGGTAGAATTCGCGTCGTATATTAAACGGCTTTCGGATTTTTTACGATTAGTCATCATTTTGCGTTCTCCGTCAAGCATGTTCGTTAAAGCAACATTTGTATTTGCAATCTTTTAGGGTGAATTGATATCACCGAATCGCGTTATTTATCGAAGCCTGCTTGACAATCTACTGTTGCTGTTCCTTTTTTCATTTAGGTCCTGCTACTTTTTAAAGCATGGAAAATGATTGAAATCATGATCTCTTGATTTAACTACTATGCTTGAAGTTACAAAATAAATAATAGTTTGGAAACTATTGTAAATACTGTAATAACTGATTTTTGTCATAATATGGACGAGATTAAATAACATAATCTTCTGATCAAGCTTGATTGTCTTCAGATGGAAAAGCACTGAAATACCGCTTATGTCAACGAATTCAAAGCAACCCATGATTGAATCCCAACTTAACAACTTCGAATTTTCGCTGATACAAATAAATAGCGCGTGTTATTCGGTGCAAGCAGGTAACGCGAGGCGTAAGGAGAGTAAACGACACGCGTCCCTTGCCGGAAGAGAATTCTGACAGTGGACCAATAGAATAGAAAGCATCGCGGCGATGCTTTCCCTTTGTTCTCCGTGGGCGCGATTCGGAATTTGCACAGCATCGCGGCGCAATCTCGAAAGTTCGAGATCCTTTTACCATCCTCTCCTCTTCCTTTTACCGAACCCCGTCGCCCGCCGCGCCCCGATCGTTTCTGGCGTCCGTTTCGCCGCCCTTCGGTGGGTCGGGCTCTTTGCAAATAATGTATAGGAATTGCGAGGCTCATCTACATAAGTAATACCGCGTTAAGGAAAGCACCAAAGGCGCCTCGGAACGCGATGATGGCGGCGCGGCGAGTACTGGTAATGGTGGTGGTAGATGGTGGATGAAACGAAGGAAGAAGAGGATGAAGAAAGTGGCGGGTGAGGGCCAAAGGGTTTGGCTCTCTCGCATTAATTGTGCCGAGGAGAGATAAGGAACACAATGTTTGTTAACTTCCACGAGATGTATAAGACGACTAAAGCGATCCGCTTTGTGGCGGCTCGTTTTCCTCTGTTGAAATGCGCGCCGTGGGGCCGCCGGCCCGAGGTGGGGAGCGAGAAGGGGGCCGGGAAACGGAACAAAGAAGAGATTAACGGGCGATCGATAATTATTATGCGAATTTCTTGCCCCGGTCCCGGCCCTCTGCTTTCTTCTTCATTTATCGGCCGTATCGAACTTTAATTGCGAGTCGCGCTGCTTCGTTATTAATCGGACGATTTCTTCCGCGGGTTCTTGCAATTCCTACGTATTATCTTACCGCCCACCGTTTTTTAATTTCCCCAAGTGTCACAGCGCCAATAAGGAATACTATAATTTCAATTTGTTACAAACTTTACACTTGGAATTATAATTATTCACTCTCCACAGATCTAGTAACTACCGTAAGTAAAATTTATACTGATAAATAATAAAGACGTTTGTGTGAAACGTCATAGATACATGAAGAGGTTCTTTCACCAGATTATCTCATGTTACCTCAATCATAAAATTAATCAACCCGCGATCCTCGGGCTAGTGCTTTAATTCTCTGTTTAAAAGGTGAACAACCTTTCAACATGAGAGACGCGCTCTCGATTTTCCTAGTTGCAATTAGCGATCATGCGATTTCACATCGTCGTCGCAAAGTCACGTGAAATTGGCCAGCCTTTTTCCACGGGGAAGACTCTTTGCGAAATTGTGACGGCCGTGAATCATCATCCTCCATCTCCTGTCACGTTGTTAACCGAGCGACGATGATGTCTCGCGTTAAGGGGTTGCTAAAGAGGAAAGCGAGTGGGAGAAGGACGGACGGTGGGGGAGCGATGTCGAGGGCCGAGGTGGATGAAGAAGGAAAGAGAGTTTAAGAGAGTATCCCCTATTTATATTCCGGCTCACCCTCCTCATCAACGACGTTCATCTTTCCTATTAAAGTAGTAATTTAGCAGGAAATTAAGCTACGCACTCGCTTCTCGCGGCGCGGCACGGCGTGGCACTTGCTTGCTTCATTCTCTGATACCGACCCCCCTTGTTCTCTCCCTCTCTTTCTCTCACTGTAACTGGAGGTCGATTTTACCCGATGACAGGCACGTTCTCTTTCAAGTTTTCCAATCTGTTCCCACCTTGGCTCTCGTTCCACCCCTTTCCGTTTGCTTCCTTCAATCCCCCTTGCACTGTCATGTATGTTTTCTCCTCACGTCATTTCTTGCAGTTTTATGGTTTAAAACAATTTCCTGTAGGCACAGTAATTCCTCCTTTCACTAAAGAAGACTTTTTATAAAGTTCAACATTATTCATTATATTCGAGATTATAACTGTTTCCAAATAGGCACTACTTCAAAATTCTCTAAAGTATTAAATAGCCAGAATTAGACATTTTATTACTGGAATGTTAAAATCAATGATAGGGGTGATACTCTTTTAACACCAAAGACATCCTGCTGAAATTTTTCTGAAGTACCTGCATGCTAATATTAAAACGGATTGTGTGTCATGTATAAAATTACATCTTCTCTATTCACATCTTTCTGAAAGCTTTATATAAAAACATTAAATTTTATTGAACTATTAATAAATTGTTCAGTATTTATTTTTCCCCACTATGAGTATGCTTTTAAAACTTCTTGAAAGACAAACTAATTTTTCTTTTCACAATCTTGATTGTGATTCTTAACATTCTCCTGCAGTTTTACTTAATAATTTATAATTTCAATAGCATCGCAAGAATCATTTTCTCGTTTCGCTGTGCATGGCGTATCGAAACGGTAAGTAAATCTTAACGATGAGCAATTGAATCGCATTATAGATATGACAGACGATATACGTTCAATTTTAGATCGAGGTCTCTTAAATCCTTCCCCGTGTTTATTAATAGTCGATCGGGAACGATGATAACTGAAGCCGGTGGATAAGAGGTTATCAGACCGCCTCACCAATAAATCAACCGCTACTGGAATATTTATGAATCGAACGTATCGAGACGAGTATGTACGCGCCTTCTACTATTACCCACAATTAAGCCTCGCACTTTAATCATTTATGTAAACGCTGAAACGTCGACCGATACACGTGTATCGATAAACTCCGCAGAGACCATGTCTGAAGCACGAAGGATCGGCTACCCCTTAAAAATGCATTACAACCTTTCGCGAATTATTCTCGGCTGTTAACATAAAACGCGTGATCGAGGTATAATTGAATGAAAAATATTCAATTATTCTATACGTATACATATAAAATTGTATTTACTACTTTAATATAAGTATTACAATATTATTTATTTTTCCATAAAATAAATAAAATCTTTATTTGGTTAATGTCTAGCTTGTTCCATCTACAGACAATTGACTAAAATAATTATTGAAATAAGTGAAAAAAGTTTTTAGGACACTCCAAACTCTAAATACTCCAAAGGACAATGCTGATTGTCCGCGAGACAAAAAATCTCGAAAGAACAGCAGTTGGAAATCTCGTTCCTCTTCTTTTTTTTTTTTAAATCTGTGCTAACCGTGATAATCTAGAATTTGGTATTGATTGTTCCTTATCGCCGTGTGAATAAATGACGGCTAGGCGCTCACCGGCTCACATCGGAGCGTAAAGAATATTTTAATTGCTGCTCGACTCGTGAATTTCGTACTCATATTCGACGTTCGACTGATTTAAGCTACACAGCGGCAGCGGGAGCAGCAGCAGGGGTTGCTAGCATTCAGTGAGACAAAGAACAAAGAAGCGTAGCGGGGGACGCGGCCGGAGAGAAGAGGTTGGGAACGGTCGGGTGGATGCACGGGGTGGGTTGATCCTCGTATGAAGGGCTGTCAAAAACCTAATGAGAGGTGTGACTGCACATGTTCACCGGAGCCTCTCCTGCGATTACTCAGATTTTTTGAGAGAAATTAAAATTCAAAGACGTGACTCATTCGGCGTATAAATTGAAATATTCTTGGCAAACGCAACGGGTGGCGGGCCGGGGGCGGGGAGGAGGTTTTGTGGAAATGGGAATCGGAGAGGGGCGGGGGGCCGTGGAAGCTCCTACGCGGTTACCGGGGCTGATTGTTATATCGATATTTCTGGTAACCGGTGAACTGGTTTTATTGGCGAAACGAAATTGTACAATTGGCCATAATATGTGTATTAAAGTTATGGATTATTGAAGATTTGGACTCGTTCCCGAATGGAGGAAAAAAGATGCCGGTCGAAAAAATTACCGAACATTTTAATTATTCTGCTGTTCTTCCGGGACGTAACATTTTTTCTACCATGATTAATAAGACCCGCGTTTATACTAGAATTTATAAACCGAGAGGCAGTGTTTAGGAAATGAATCTTTGAAAAAGCGTGGTTTATAATCGGGAGCCCAACATTTCACGGATACCTGTATGCAACGTTTTCCGAGAGCTTAACTACAGCTACTTGAAAAAATAGCGATTCCAGCGCGGCTCATAGAATACGAATTCGCTACGCGACCGTGGCGGTATTTCCAAAGAATCTAGTAATTTTTCATTCGAATGGATTAAAACTACTGGCCGAAAATCGTGAAACACGTGACTGTTGTTTGAGAACCATTGTCACAATCTAATTTTCCTAAAACCGATAAAACATCACTTTCCATTTTCGTTTAATACGTTTGTATGTTATTTTATTTATTTAGAAATTTTATCCAGCCCCGTATTTAAGCTCATTTAGTTAATGAAAGGGAATATTATCCCATTCGGAACATTCACACGGTGGTGGATCACCGCTGCTTTTGAAATACAATACTGCGACGCGGCGTGCGTACAGATCAGCCGAAATCGGCGGCACTATTTTAAATCACAGCACGCCACGCGCCGTAGGGTGTAGCCAGAAGACACACAAGCGCAAAGCAGTAGAAGCGTAGAGGGAGGAGCGGTTCACCCCATAAAACAATGCTCCCACATCTGTCAGCCTCTTCTACTTCCTTTCCCCCGGCTAGCTGCCCCTTCAAGTCCCTAATTATACCGCCCGCCCCCTCGCCTCCCCCCGGCCGTCGTTCTATGCGTCTGCATTATGCGTCCGGACCACTTGGGCACGCACGGGGCGAGAAGGGGAGAGATGCCCCTTGTAAAGCGAGAGCGAACAACGGTCAAGACGCGAAACTAAACTTTTTCTCTTTTCCCTCCATGACGTTTCCAAAGGCCCGTCAGCCACCACGAGGAGAGTGGCGAGGCTCTCGAGACGTCACAGCCGAGGGTTGAAGATGTCACGAAATTTTAGAGACTATTTAGACAACCGCAACGCGACGCTGACGCCAGAAATGAACCACCCCCTTGACGACGGACAGTTCTTGCCAATTCGATTGGTTATGTTTTTTGTTTCTTTTTATTTCAATAACCGAAAGATGAATCGAATTTAACGGGATTGACGCACGCGACAGATGGTCTGTAATCAAACGCTCTAGGGAAATAGCTATGCAATTGGTCGCGTCGTATATATGCGCTCGGGATATGAGAATGTAACAGGGTATTTGTTTTTCAAGATAATTAATAAACGTGGGCGAACTATGTCAGTTTAAAAACGAGAAATGTTAAAAGAATATAGATTAATTCAATAAAATGATGACGTTGGAAGCTGGGAATGTGATTATTTTTTTCATATGTTAGAGTACACCAGTTTTAGAAAGATACTAGAACATGAGTATGCCAGAGTTTAACAAGGATGGAACAATTCATCGCTTAACAAGGTAAAATATCGAGAATTGAATTAGCTACGTATTGTTCAAGTACGTCAGTATCTAAATTGGATCTCTTTCTATATGCATGAATATCAGACATACGTATATACGTGTTTCGATTGAAATTGAGACTTAATCAACAGCATCTCCACATCTCCCATATATTTGCAAGAATAGATTTTGTCGAGGAGATTGGGACTCGCGCGAGTGAAAAAAAGAAAATCCAACAGATGTTCTATTGCAAAAATCGCATCTATTCGCAGCAAATTACCTTCGCTCACATGTGCGATCGAGTTGTCACGATAAGTACTGTTTCATACTGTTACGAAATTCGACGAGCAGCGGGATTAAAAACGGAAATTGTGAATTGAAAATAGTTTCCTCTCCGGCTCGAAGAGACGTCGTTGTTCGCCGTTCGTGAAAGAGGGGTCGAATATTACGAATTCATCGGCGGCGCGTATCGCGCAAGATGGCAACGCTTAGGCAGCGCAGGATTACAAATCGATTGAATCGAAGCGAAGGGGTTCGCCGGGGTTCCGCTTGGCGAAATTAACATCGTGTTTTTAATGCCGGGGATAATTGTAAGGGTGGAATTATACCGAGGGCTGCGCGCACTGCTTGGGTTCTCGTTCGTCAGCGGCTCTCACCCTCGTCGCTTCGATACGCGATCGATCAGCCTCTCTCGGCGAGCAACGAAAAAATTGATCTAATGAACCTGTTGCAAGACGTACGCTTCCAAATATTTTTCTGAGTACGCTCGCAATACGTGTGGCACCCACATACGTAGAGCCGTCGCCCTCCGTTGACGGACCGATGACGATACGCGAGTCGACGTCCACTCGAATGATTATAAGCATTAGAAGAATCAACGCATTCGTGAAATAAAATCCAATTCGGAACGAATGACGAATTGACTTTATTTCCCTATTTGAAACTTGTTCACTTCCTTTCTCCCCCTACCATCATTCCGTCCGCCTCGCTTCTTCCGCGCTTCTCGCTTTCACCCCTTTCGAAGCACCACTGTCGTATTCTAAGGTGACTCACGACCACTCAACGGTTCAACTGCGCGTGAACCCTCGATTCAACAGCTGAACCGTGCTCGTTACGTGAACCGCGAAAATCAGTTCCACCATTCCGGCTCGATCGCCCAGCGAGTCCCGTTTGATAAGTCCAATTCGATGACTTCTTTCTCCGCGCACGAAATCCTGTCTCGTCTGCGTTATTTTTTTCGACGGCTCGTCTCTTTCCTCCCCCTTTTTTCCTCCTCTTTGTTTATTCGCTTTTTTTTTCATTTCGATAACCATATACAACCGTTTCTGTTTTCCCACCCTCTGCCGCCCACCTTTCCTCCCGCCGCCCCTCCGCGCTACTCTTCTTTTTTTCAACCGTATCCCAACGATAACAATATGTCGCAGCGTTCCTCGACGTAGTATTTTAGCCCGAATTAATCTGCAATTTTATTTACTACCGGTCTCGAAAATAGCGTTTTTCCCTCTCCGTCGCACGCGAATAAACGCGCCATAAATATTTGCTGACATTACTTGAATCACCCCTCGACCGGATCCGTTGGCGGGATCTATCGAAAAGGATTATTACTGGATCCTAGCGAAACAAAGAGAGGATGGACACGCAGAAATGAAAAACGAAAATCATAAAGAAAAAAAAAAACAACAAGAAATCCATGTACTAACGCAGCTAGTTGTACGGTAGCAATCGAATTCGTAATAATAACAAACGGAGTCTAAAAATGTTCCAGGGTTTTCGGCGCGTTCTGTACGGTCGAAACTGCGGCAGCGACAGTCAATGTAAGCCCCGCTGTACTCGTACATTCGTTAGGTTGCGGGCTTCAGATTAAGGGGTATGGGCATAAAAAGGGGGGCATCGCGGGAGAGGGGATAGTAAATGTAAAAATATTGCTGAATCGGTGCAGATAACGGTTTCATATGTGACCTCTCTCTCTTTCTCTCGCTCTCTCTCTCTCTCGGTAGGTTTTCTCACCCTCGGACGCATAGCTCGCACCACCGGCAGCTCTGATACGGGACTTGCTTTGAAAAAAATGTATCTCGACTCCGGGCGTAGCGATACGAAAACGTTTTGCATTTTAGCGAACAGAATGGGCCGGGAGACGCGCTCGTTTCGCCGCGCCACTCCGGTAACGAATCAAACGAATAACTTTCGACGCGCGCGAATCGTCCCGCGAAATTACCGTAGTTCCGTGTAAAACGTCCGTATAATATACACGCGAGACCCGTTCCACCCCCCCCGTCGCACACCGTCATCCCTTTCGGTGTGCGCGTGTCATTTCCCTACGCGCTTGTAACTGTGCGCTTCGACGAGATCACGGGTCCAATGATACGTATGATTTTTATCGATACACGTCCCTGTTTACAGATTTTACGACGG
>SMSR01016196.1:168980-210617 GCA_019453355.1 Ceratina japonica | reverse complement strand
CCTTTCGGTGTGCGCGTGTCATTTCCCTACGCGCTTGTAACTGTGCGCTTCGACGAGATCACGGGTCCAATGATACGTATGATTTTTATCGATACACGTCCCTGTTTACAGATTTTACGACGGTTTATAAAAAGTAAAGTTAAAAGTCCGAGCTTGTAAATTTAGAGAATTCAGGAAAATATTATTAAAATATTGAATGGTATTATTATATCTCAGTTAAAATAGCCTCCTGTGATCATTGACATAAAATATATTTTTTTAATGGAACGTCTGTGCGTGCGTGAACCGACGTATCCAAATTTCAACGATATTCCAGAACAAATAGTAACTTGCGGATTTTTGCGGAATCCATTTTATATGAATTCATATGAAAAAGCGTAAATGGAAGTTTGTTTTAATTTTTCGATCCTATAAGAATATTATAATCTTTTAATACGTATTTTAATTCTTAATGCACGCTTTTCAATTTGATATATTTCGTACCTACATTGCTATGTAATTAAGATCCATTAAACGCGCAGAAATTCGCGGTCTACTTATATGTAGATGACTTGAAACGAAACTTCCGAGAACGAGCTTAGCTTTTTCTCCGAGTGCCCAATGAATGAAATATTATTCGCTAGGATGTCACATTGTTTTTCAACGAGCGTCTCGTTCATCGCGATTAAAAACCTTTTCAAATTTTAATCGAAGAAAAATATTTCCTATCAATTGAATACCGCCGATCGATCGATAACGAAAAATATTTTCCCTTGCCTTACTCCTCTTCCCTTTTTCCAAGTGACCTGCGAAGCGTTTCTTAAACTTCTGATTTCATCCAAATCAAGCTATGTGCTAATCAAAAACATAATAATTTATTATTAAAACTGAAATCTACATTTCAGATCAAGGATACTTATTTCTTTTTTAATCTAATATTAAACATTTATTTTACATCTTTTAACCGGATATTTTAAATCAGTTTAAAAAAATTGCACAATGAACTGGAATATTAATTATAAATTATGAATAATTACAAAGCTATTGGTAGGTCACGTCTCTTTATGGTTGTTCGCGGTTATAGTGGTGCACGAATTAAATTTTCGACTCATTAGAGGATTGATCTACCGCGGAGTGGAATGTAATATCACGAAAAGTAGCTGCCGCCTGGGAAGAAGAACTACGGACACCGCACCGCGCCGCTGTCGGGAGAGGGTAAATAGCGCGGCACGGAATCTTAATTATAATTCTTGGCCGCGAAAATTCTGCGAGAACCACGCAAAACGAGGTCGGCGCCTGTCTCGACGATACACATACGCGAAATGTTCATTCAAAAATCAGAGAATCCTGTTATTAGAATATCATATACACGATAGAATCAAACTTAATTTTATCCCATAATTTTATGTATTCGTAAATAAACTGTGTCCTTAAAAAATTAATTAATTCATTTAATAATATAGAGAACAGTGGAAATTAAATTGTCACAGCAATTAAGAAGTCAGAACAAGTCTGAATGAAACTAGCTTGATCTCCTTAGGAACTACAGACTTTAACTGAAACTAATCCGCGCTAGAATCTTCAGTGAGTGCATTCAGTCGAAGAAGTATAATAGAAGAGGGAGAAGCATTGCCTTGTAAACGATATGCATACAAGCCCTATTGCTATTCAAAACGTAAAAACCATTTAAAAATTTAATACCCGGTAGCGGGGTAGAAAAGTGTGCGCGTGATCCAACGTGTGACTTTGTAAGTAAAATATACTGCCTGACCGGGGGAAGCCTCAGTCAAATAATCATGATTTATCGGCGTAAGGAATTTTCGTCGCGCCTAAAAAAAATGTTTTTTCGCACCTACCCCCCACGTCGGGTTACGTTTTCGAACGTCAAGGGGAGGATAATGAGTGGTACTATCACGTGATTAAGCGGACTGTCGATTTTTACGGCGCGTCGAACACTTCTAATTCCTTCATGCAGTTTCCAAATGTGAACTCCATTTTGAGCATTGTAAATATAATAAATTAAAAAGAAAATTTCGTAATTCATGTTCAGAATTTTTATCCTATAAATGGGATTTTATTCTCGTCGTGTATTAATTTATTTATATCTGGTAGCATTTAGTGTATGAAATAAAAAATAATCTGGAAGAGAATATATTGAGAACTTATGATAGCGAAACGTGTGAATTCATACATTAGTTACGGACACGTCGACGGGCTATGCATTGAATTACGTTACATGATTTGGACGTGTGGTGAGAAAAACGTAGTCTAACGAGGCCGGGGTCAGAACGTCCCACGAATTGAATCGTGTAAATTTTTCAGCCGGCTATCGCGCGGTGCCGCGTGCCGGGGGATGGGCGCCGCGGCGCGCGCGATACCGGCCACTAAAAATCGTTATCCAGTTTCGGTCAGACGAAGATTGAGATCCGCGAAAGAACGTGTACCGATCGAATTAAAATCGTAAGCGACCGCAACCGCATATTGACCTCATAAAGTTGTGTGCGCTTTCGTGCAAAAAACGTGATCTACCTACCGTGGCCACCACCGAGGAAAAGAATTACTCTTTCTGTTCGTCTCTCTCCCGCCCTTAATACATTGGTCGGCGGAAAGCGCTGGCGTATCCGCAAGTGGAAGTGCGGTATAACGTTAATTGAATATATCGGATTCCTCGAGAATATCGTGGTTGCGGCGATAGGAAATGGATGGAGAAATAATTGTCGGGATACGTGTGGGGTACGTGTCATACTAGTAAAGCTTCGTTTTTGCTGCAATTATATTTGTTGAATTTGATACCGGGGCTGGTGGCGGCGGGGGCCGGTTGGTTGGTTTCGATCGAAAGCGGTAATCAATTTCCGCAAGTGTCTCGATACTCGTTCTTGCATTCGCCGGGGGTTCGAGCCTTTCATTCGACGATACCGTGGTACAATAACTAATTTCAGATCGAAGATCCGCAAAAAAGAGTTATATGGAAAGTGATGTAATGAATGAAAATTGTGAAATGGAAAAGATCGTGGACGCGCGGCCCCGTCACCGTCCTCCGTGGACAAATTCTTTTTATCAGAAATTCGTTAACTCCCGGATTAGGTTTTATAATTACAATAACCATAAGATAGATTCCTCTCTTAATGAATTTATGATTCATTCGCAATGCGTTACTTTATATTGCACATTTATTTCGTGAAGATCATCATAAATTTCGTTCGTACACACAATAATTTATCACATCAATCACTATTTATAATTGCAATTAGAATCAAATTCAAGACAAACTCCTGTCCCGTATTTCGTTGCCCGCAACCCGGTTAATCGCATCAAATCATCACAAAACGCGAGGTTCACGTGTGTATAGCGCAGGGTTAAACGGTGCCGCGGTGAATCATAGTTCATTTGCAATTAGCGGGCTGCTACTGCGCGTACTATCGTTTAGCAGTCGTGGCAATTCGCCGGAACGAACGAACGAGTTCGCGTTCCTGAAACTGAAACTCGGCAAACTCAAAAATCGGTCGTTACCTACGCCATGAACGATGAAACGGACGGAACTAACAAATAAAGAATAGAAGCCAGGGCGTATAGGCAAATAAAAATCGTTGTTTCGTAACCGGCTACGTATAATTTGCTTCAGTACGCGCTTAAGGACGTTTTAATCGCCGCGATTACCGGCAGCTGCTTTAAATGCGTCTCATTATGAATTTAAGTAAGGCCGCGGTAAATTACGAAACCCATAACTTTTCAGATTATTTCGCTTGCTGGCGATACTGCAGTCCATCAATTTTAATTTTAATGCCCTTACCCTGCTGCTCGCTCTCGCTCCCTTTCCCTCTCCTCCTTTTCTGCTCTCAGCGCGCGTAAACACTTCTACGTCGACAATATACCCGTTTCACCGTATAGATCGATACCCGCTTCTTCGGACAGCATAATATCAAACATAATCGGATAAAGCGTATCACTTTTTGCCTATTACCGGACATTTTTTCATGCTTTACACAGGAAGCTTAAAAAGGTATTGGAAATTCCTCGTTACGCGAAGATTTTACCTATTTTTTATCAGTTTCTCTTTAAATTTGTACATCGTGACAAATTTTANTATTGGAAATTCCTCGTTACGCGAAGATTTTACCTATTTTTTATCAGTTCCTCTTTAAATTTGTACATCGTGATAAATTTAAAAAAATAACGCTTCTTTTTCAATTATCACGTTTACTTAGGTACTAAACAATCTTTACATCACCGTACATGTAAATGTCGGAAGAAATAAATAACTTTTTTCGATTTGGCGAAAGAAATAAATAACTTTTCTCGATTTTACCTATTTTTTTATCAGTTTCTCTTTAAATTTGTACATCGCGACAAATTTTTAAAAATAACGCTTCTTTTTCAATTATCACGTTTACTTAGGTACTAAACAAACTTTACATCACCGTACATGTAAATGTCGAAAGAAATAAATAACTTTTCTCGATTTGGCGATTTTCCGGAAACGCGACGCATGACAGCCAGTTGATCATTTGTCATTGTAAATCAACCTTACAACTAGCCTTTTCGGGCGCAGAGGGAGTTTGGACTTACACAATTATACATGGCTAGGCTAATGGTATGCGTTCATCGATCGGTAACTTTATTCCGCTAATGGAGCCCGGGACGTAATTCGGCTATGTGACATAATGTTAACCAAGCATGCGTATCTTATTGAGTCGGCTGTTTTGCCGGGGGAGCACCGGTAATGAAGCGTAATTACGCGGGCCCAAATATTGCTTTAATTATACATCTCACTAGTTCGTAGGCTTTCAGAAACCGCATTATGTCATATACGCCGACGTGTTGGTGTGCCTGTTATTTACTCTTTCATTCCAAAGAGCGGTTTCTTTAGCCTCTATTAAAATTCATTTAACAGTGATAACAATCCTTGCATTATTTTTCGTTTATCAGTTGATCTATATTTTTCCATTCTGTTATTCATTTCTGAGGACCAGGAAATTTATATAAAATGAAAAGAATTGCGAGACTTGTTTATTCGTAGCACCACTGATTACTTGGAGAACTTGGGCGATATTTGTGAATGTGTCGAAATGGGAGAACTTCATTGTAACTGTGTATGACGTAGCAGAACGTTGAGAAGCGCGGGAGTAATAATTATATGAGGTAAATCGAGTGTGCGCCAATTTAAAGCGAATTATATCGGAGGAAAAAAGAGATATCGTCGAGCCTATTTGCCCCCGTCTCAATGCGATGTCGCTGCGAAGAAGCGGACGACGGTCTTCGAGCCACCAATTAACTTCGGTTAATTGATTGACGACACCAATAATTGAAATCAACGCGAGCGGCACACTCTTGAGGAGCTTTTAAAGCGGCATGGATTTAAATTAATGAACTCGATCGAGCGGACCCGATTAATAAATGTATTAACGGATCACGGAGTTATGTAAAAGAAAGATAAGTAGCGACGAGGGATCAATTTTTGATCGGCGAGATTTTAATCACTGTCAAATGTAACGTCTCATCAAACGTGACGAATTAAAAAATCAAATCAAACGAAGTTATATCCGTGCATTAAANACGTCTCATCAAACGTGACGAATTAAAAAATCAAATCAAACGAAGTTATGAATCATCCGTGCATTAAACTGTACTTTACAATCCTTGCTTGCTTAGAGCATCCAATGTTGAAATTTTGTTAAACGACATGCATTTTTTTTTAAAAGGTACGCAATCTTACAAGGTCGTCGTTAAGCTGATAGTTTCGGAATGTGAGACGAGAAAAGAGCTCGAAGGAGAGCAAGGAGCGGCGNCACTGATTACTTGGAGAACTTGGGCGATATTTGTGAATGTCGAAATGGGGGAACTTCATTGTAACTGTGTATGACGTAGCAGAACGTTGAGAAGCGCGGGAGTAATAATTATATGAGGTAAATCGAATGTGCGCCAATTTAAAGCGAATTATATCGGAGGAAAAAAGAGATATCGTCAAGCCTATTTGCCCCCGTCTCAATGCGATGTCGCTGCGAAGAAGCGGACGACGGTCTTCGAGCCACCAATTAACTTCGGTTAATTGATTGACGACACCAATAATTGAAATCAACGCGAGCGGCACACTCTTGAGGAGCTTTTAAAGCGGCATGGATTTAAATTAATGAACTCGATCGAGCGGACCCGATTAATAAATGTATTAACGGATCACGGAGTTATGTAAAAGAAAGATAAGTAGCGACGAGGGATCAATTTTTGATCGGCGAGATTTTAATCACTGTCAAATGTAACGTCTCATCAAACGTGACGAATTAAAAAATCAAATCAAACGAAGTTATGAATCATCCGTGCATTAAACTGTACTTTACAATCCTTGCTTGCTTAGAGCATCCAATGTTGAAATTTTGTTAAACGACATGCATTTTTTTTTAAAAGGTACGCAATCTTACAAGGTCGTCGTTAAGCTGATAGTTTCGGAATGTGAGACGAGAAAAGAGCTCGAAGGAGAGCAAGGAGCGGCGGGGGAATGAACGTCAGCTATTTAATCAACAATACCAATAATTCAAGCCACTGGCGACAACACGTGCTTACGAGAATCAGATTCGCGTTCATCATCAGATATCCGAAATAACAATCTCGGGCACGTACATACATGCCCCTGTCTACCGAGCGCGTATACGACAATCCGTGTAAGTGGCAAATTACCAAACCCAATAGTCGCGCCTGACTCCCGTTCAATAATTAAGTCGGCTGGTGTTACGTAACGTACCTACGCTGTATAATCGTATCTACGAGTGAGAGCCGTTCGTGTGTAATTCGATATGATTATTCATTGGGACAGGTGAATGCGACGGTAATTCCGCGGTGATTAAAATAATCGGCACCCGTGACCGTGCACCGGCGTCGCGTTTCTGTTACCCGTCTGATAATAAACGCTTTCATCTGTCGACAGGAACCACCGTCATTTCGTGCGAAATCTCTCCTTTCTACTCCCGGATCCGCTTTTCGATAAGTTATCATTATCAAACACGACATCGAGCTCGGATCATTAAATCCTCCGGCCAACTGTCATTTTTCAACATTCAGAAGTAATAAACAAAATCTATTAAAAACCTCAACTATTTTGCGCTAAGTTAAATATTTGAACTAAAGATAAATAAACAGAACTGTAGAAAGTCACTCTCGATTCTTCAAATCCTAATCGACCACGAGAAATATACAACGCGCGGTGAATAAATGGCACAACCGCAGTAAATGATAATCCAATTACCTGAGCTTCTCGATATCACCACGCGTAACCCTTGAAACCTTCATCGAACGTGACGCAAAATAAAAAGCAGTACGCACCCGAGGGAACAACAAGATTCCTCAACCCCGAGGGACCGGAGGTTCCAGCCCCCCAAGTCTCCGTTCGCGATCTCGTCGATCGAGCATGATGATCAGCCCTTGGCGCGGAGACCAAGTGGACGGATAACTGGATCGAGGGGAGGATCTCGATTGGTCGTCGCGAAAGAGTTACAGAAAACGCGTATCTCTCGTCGTAATTCGATAAACGAGTGCGTCGATGGCTGTCGTCGACGGGATCGACGACGGTAGGGTCGGACGAGGTAGTCAGCCGTCAGACCGGGCGCGGCAGCGGCAGGCAATTGGCATCGATACTTTTCGATAAGTCGACACGCATCGACTCAAATCCGGTTGGTTTCCTCGAGTGGCTCTGCAGGATGCTCGACGCGTGTTCGAGGTAGGAGCAAAAGAGGGAAANCAACTGTCATTTTTCAACATTCAGAAGTAATAAACAAAATCTATTAAAACCCTTAATTATTTTGCGCTAAGTTAAATATTTGAACTAAAGATAAATAAACAAAACTGTAGAAACTCACTCTCGACACTTCGAATCCTAATCGACCACGAGAAATATACAACGCGCGGTGAATAAATGGCACAACCGCAGTAAATGATAATCCAATTACCTGAGCTTCTCGATATCACCACGCGTAACCCTTGAAACCTTCATCGAACGTGACGCAAAATAAAAAGCAGTACGCACCCGAGGGAACAACATTCCTCAACCCCGAGGGACCGGAGGTTCCAGCCCCCCAAGTCTCCGTTCGCGATCTCGTCGATCGAGCATGATGATCAGCCCTTGGTGCGGAGACCAAGTGGACGGATAACTGGATCGAGGGGAGGATCTCGATTGGTCGTCGCGAAAGAGTTACAGAAAACGCGTATCTCTCGTCGTAATTCGATAAACGAGTGCGTCGATGGCTGTCGTCGACGGGATCGACGACGGTAGGGTCGGACGAGGTAGTCAGCCGTCAGACCGGGCGCGGCAGCGGCAGGCAATTGGCATCGATACTTTTCGATAAGTCGACACGCATCGACTCAAATCCGGTTGGTTTCCTCGAGTGGCTCTGCAGGATGCTCGACGCGTGTTCGAGGTAGGAGCAAAAGAGGGAAAAGCGCGGCCGTGCGTCGACACGGGAAGAGTACGAATTGCGTGTGCACGAGACAAGAGTGTGGCTCGGCACCGCATCGGGCGATAGAAGCCGAGGGGGCCGAGGAGGGAGAATTAGGGGGCAGGGGAGAAAGAGAAACGAGACAAGGAGAAACTTGCGGGGGCGACGGGAGGGGGAGGTTAGCTACTGTAATTAGTGAGAACGTATCGTAATTAGAGAAAATGCCACGTTTAATTGCTAATTGAGTTTCTGGCTGATGCGAGATCTAATTTTAATCACCTAATTACGTGACTACAGGCTGCGGGCTACGGACAGCCACCACCCTCTCTCGTTCTACCGCCTCCTGCGAGTGTGCACGGCTACCGGTGTTGCCTGCTCTGCGGCCGTATAAGTACTACTCGTCTAGCCGAATTGTAACGGGTGATACGCTGCCCCGGAGCTCTGCTTAAACACCGGAACGTTTCGCGGAACGCGAACGGGAACTACAGACTCGTAAACTCTTACTCCGATCGGCAGGGTCGTACGCGATTACGGTGAACACTCTGCTTCCACCGAACGCTCCCTCTTTTCACTTGTTAAACTATTCAGTACTCCGGGACAAAGCTGGGCTAAAAATACTGCGACAGGCTGAATAAATTATATTTTCATGACATAAGATTAAAAAATACCTCAAAAAACTGGTCCTGCTAATTCCTAAACAATAACACAGATTTATAAACATTTACTCCAAGGCACATTTACTTTTTAACGCTTCGATCAATAAACAAGTGAGTTATATTAAAAAGCTCTAAGCTCCATTACTCAAATTAAATATTCGTCCTTTTTCTTCATTTATACTTTTATATAGAATATTTCTATCGCGGCATGTGAATTAAGTGTCGATTTCCGGTAAACGTAGATTATAATTATTAATCTCGATTGCGAGGTAACAACGGAATAATGAAAAGACACACACGGTATACTCAGTCGTAACTTGTAGGCGGGCTCGCATGTGTACGTACGCGTATATAGTACAGTGCCTCGTTCCGGTCGAATACAGAGAAATGTTGTTAGAAATTACATGGCTGACGCTTATATACAACGCTCGGAGCGTGGAACACGAGGCTCTTATTAACGCGTGTATTAGCTATGCCAACTCACCCTTCTAATCTATATCCAACCCCGCGCCACGCGATTATTGGTTTCACGCGAGGACGGCGATCTACATTATGCCTACGGGCTGACGCTAATTTTGGAAATGCGCATGTTTCTAATCGGTAGATTCGAAGCACGACGGTTTATAAATAGCCTCCCCTCCCAGTTTAGTTAACTACTGATAAGCGAGCCAGGAAGCAATTATATCAATTAATGTCTCGCGATTCATACATATACGGAATTAATCGCACTTTTAACTATTATTTTAATTGGACATAAATTTTTGGTAATAAATTTACTACACTAAAAATTATGGAACTTTTTAGTGGAATACAATCATATTTATAACAATAATTTTTAATATTTATTCCTTCAATGGTTAACATTTTTATGATATACACATTAAAAAAAGAGCAGGATATTTACCTTATTAGCATTAATTACGATGTACGAACTGACAGCCACGAAAATACCGAAACATCACTTTATCTTAAAAGCCTACGCTACCTCTCAAACGTTGCCAATAACGACACTGAAAAATTTCGTTACAGACCATGAAAGGGAGCCAGTAAGAGAATACCGATCGTTCACCGCTCTCGCTCATTGTGCTGTTCGTTTTCGTGTACCTATAATAACAATAACATTATCGGCGTGCCGTCCGTAAATGAATCTAAAAACCGGCGCCATTTAATACTATTTGTTCATAATTCACTTATGCAAGACTAATCGCATTAACGAAACAACGTAAGGGGTGAAATAAAAGGATACCTAACCGATTCCCCTTTTCGTTCTTCTTTCACATTGTTCATAGTTTCCATGCAGGAATTTTCTCAAAATTTTTTGATACATTATTTACGATACAATTTTATAGTTAATAAAATTCAATTTTTGTATGTGTTTCTAATTTAATGATCAAAGTGAGAGAATGGAAATGTAAACCTGCACAACTTGTGATCAAATGAATCTTCGACGAGATCCTACGTCTGTCATTCATTTAATTGACAAGAGAAGTCTGGAAAAGTAGGGAATCGTATGAACTTGAAGTGCGGTCGGCATAGCCTTAGACGATCGCTAATTTAAGCTTAACCCACGGCACTCGACTCGTTTCAGCGAGAAGTCGCTTTTTAATGCCGGTCAAGCCAGTGGGGCGCGGCGCAGCGTGGCGTAGCAGAAGCCGACGATGGAAGCAGTCACAAAGCGGAGACAAGTGAGCTTGCCGGAAACAAGGGCTCGGTAATTAAAAATGTCAAAGTAATGGCACGGTCTAAGAACCTCGCAGCGCCCCAACGGCATCGTCGATGGGGGGGCTGAGTGGTCATCCGACCGCCGTCTATAGCGAAACGCCGTCGACGATTTCGAAGATCGATAGTACGCGGCCACGCGGCCGAGACGGTCAAGTTCCCACGCCGCGATAATCATAAATTCCCGGCGAGTCCTCCGGGCAAGTTTCGATGTGTGCCGCTAATTGCGGCGAAAACGGGAAAGAAAAAGGTGGCTACCGAGCGTGCATCTAAGCTCGATTAGAACTTTTCGTGTTCCCTAAGTTTCTCCTTCGATTTCGGAGAATAACGGCGTGTATAATGCTCGTCTTGCGACGTTAATTGTTTTTTGACAAAAAGTACGCGGGTCTGTAGTTTCGATGGAAGTAAGCAATTTTTTTCACTGCGATTACACATCTAATCGGCAAGGAGAAAGTTCCACCGGCTATTATACGTAAATCGTCAACGTGAAACGAACGTCGTGTAATAATCGAATCAATGTATCGACGAATATTATTTTAGACTTGCAGCAATTACATTGCAGTGTAATTAATCTTATGTGTAATGGCGTATTCTGCGAATTTTTAATACCAACTTACAACTGTCTATTACTCTCACATAAAGCAGAGTCTTTTAAAACAAAATAATGATTTCCCACTTAGTCAATCTTTAAGATATTGAGACAAATTCGTATCAGATTAGCTATTAAAGTAAAGAATCTTTCAAATGTTTCACCTCATAATATCAAGTACATATTCATGCCAATTCCAGGAAAAAAAGGGACGAGGAAAGTGTAGAAAAAATCGTAGTTTCCTCAGTCCGGTAGACATACATACTTTACGTCTCCAGCTCTCTCTTTCCCTGCCTTACAGTCACCCTCACCCTCCTGGTTAGCCAGGGACGTCTCTCTCTTTCTCTCCCGGCGTTTCGGGGCGCCCATTCTCAGATTTTCTTCGTCCTACTCCCTGTCCGTCCCAGCCGTTCTGTACGTTCCCTCGAAGTGAATGTAAAAACAAAAAAGTGGGACGCCTTATTGTGCGCCGTGCCGGTGAGACTGTGCGACTCAAAGGCTTAGAGCTTTGTACCGTAGCTATGCCTATGTGCAGGCACAGCAGGAAGAAAGGGGGCGCAAAAAGGGGCGACGGTAACCACCCCGTGTGCATGGGCCGGCGCGGCCGTGTACGTGCAACCCTCGTCAAAGAAGTGGGGGAGAAAAATACACCTAGCTACTACCTCGTTCATTTTTATCCCCTAAAGCAATTTCAGCATTGTTTTAAAATAGTACTTAGCAGGGTCATTGTATTATGCATGCGCCCTCGGTCTAGTGGACTGCACCAGTGTGTGAGAACACTTGATTCCTCGCGCACGTGAGCCTCGCCCCATTGTTAACTCAGGAGGAGCGCAGCCTGTTCTGCTGCTCCGGGGGAAGGAGGCGGGGGCGCGGGAGTGGCGGAAAAGAAGCTGGACCGGGGGTGCGCCGCGCCGCCGTCACGATGGAGAGGGTAACAGAACGGATTTTCTCGGCCAAGATATTTTAACGACACTGCTTACCTCGACCATGAAAAATCCACTAGTTCGATTCTATTAGTCTCCTACGTTCATCGTCTATACTAATCGTTAACACATATCAGGCTCCGTCAGGTAACATCCTGTTCGTCTTATTGAAATACCGTCAAATTTTTTCATTAAGAATTCATTTCTTCTTCTATTAAATATTTTTATCGGATCGACCACCTGTCACATCAATGTCATTAATTTATATATGAGATTATGCAATATAACTTAATGCTCGTCACCTTAATGGTAATGTCACGAGTTTTTCGATCTTTCTTGAAGAATAACGTACGGAACGGAAGAAACTCTTGGTGAATATAAGAAACTAGGTAATGAATATTGTAATATCGAGGAATGTATGCTAGTTTAAGCGTGGGTACGCGTACCATGGATAACGATTATGTTCCTGATTTTGAGACATATCCCCTGGCGGTGCCGCAACCGTGTTCGGCTAAGTATGAAGTCGAGTGCGCGATTACTATTGTTTCGGGCCTGGCAGTCGAGCGTCTCGACTGCCTGCCTACCGGGGTAAGCAATATTGCATTCGAAAGAGAGCGTACACTCGCCAAGTGTGACGCCCGCGGTAAGATTCTGAGGGCTCTTCCGCAAGATAAAGGCTTGCATATACTTACTGAGTACATACACTCGTCTAGATTCTTCTGCAGGCGACCGGTGATATTTTGTCCGTCGACTAATAAGATTGCTTCTGATACAAAACAGTAGTCTTCGTCTGCAAAATAGATTATCATTCATTTGCTTTGTAATAAATAAATTCCTTGATACTTTGTTGAAATCGTATAACGAAAACTGCTTAATATCATGGTTTTACTAACAAATATTCACTTTATATTGTAAGCTCTCAGCGTGATTAATGAAAAACAAGTATCTTTTCTGACTTATATGAGAATTGACATAAAATATCGATTTTCTTACGAGAGAGGTAATTCGCAATAGCGGTATTTCAATTTAGCAACAACTTTCCAAATCTTTTGCATTTTCTCTAAATTATTAAATAGATTACGAAGTAGTATTCTGATTATAAGAAATATAAATCATTGAACAGAGTGAGATTTCGATTGAGTTCTCACATTAAATCTAATCGAGTACCATTTTCTTTATAATTTCATTTCAATGACAGAAAGATACGAAGTACTTTCATAAAAATGTCTTTCTTTTAAAATTAATAAATCTATACACAAAATTTATAAATCATTGCACAATTTGACTGAGTGTAAGACAAATTGAAAGTAAACAAAGCACCAATCCAGACATTTTATTCTACGTCCGCACACAAGGATTTAATGGTCTCAAATTAAGAAACGAAACGCAGTACGAATAAGAAATAAGAATTGTGAGATGATTGGACGACAGGAGGCTGTGAAGCTGTAGAGCAAATAAATTCGTGCGATATATGATTTCAGTTCACAATGCAAAATCGTATGCCGTTAAAGAGTGTTGCGGAGAGTGACGCAGAAAATATGAAGACTTATCAGAGAAAGAGCGACAATTCCATAGCTACGGCGCGACGTTAAGTGCATGGCCGTGGGCCGCGTGGCCAAAGGCGGTGGAACGGCCCTCTCGTGTTCATTGTTCATAGTCAGCGTCCTCCTCCGCCTCCCGCTACCCCCTTGTCGGCCACCCCCGGAACGACGGGGCGCGCGGATCCCGCACACCCCCGCGGCACAACCGGCCGTGCTTCTCGCTCTCCTCATCTCATCTTGTGCCAGCCTAGTGACTTCACGAAAAAAAAGTTTCCATTCGCCTTTTTCATGCAAATGAGATCGCGCCACCTCGCGCCTCGAAACTATCTCGATCCGGAGGCTAATGCGGAACCTGCAGAGATCCGGCCCGGAGACCGCGGAGATAAAAAAGGAAACTTTTCTCCCCGACGATGCGACGCGACGAGCCGGTGCTACCGCCTTGAATCATTAGCGAATCACCGCTGCGGAACCCGTCTAATTTTCGGGGATCAACCGTGAAAATTAATTAGCTCGTCGGGACTTTCCCCTTTTCGAGAAGATCAGCCATTTCCAAGATCAGCCCTTTTTACGAACAGAATATACTGTGCTCCTGTATTTCATTTCAAAATTACTTCAATTTCTTAATAAATATATAATAGTGCACTTTTATAACAAAATCTCTGTTTGTTATTTGAGTTTGAGGAAACCATGCTTTTTTAAAGGTTACACATACTTTTTCATGTTATAGATACACCTCACGTATTTTGCATTCTCCACGCTAACAAACAGCCACAGTGTATCGTCGAATGTTAATATAAATATTAATATTGTGTAGATGCAATGGAGATTTTTTGGGAGTACAAGAATCCATATTCATAGAATGGACTATAATCAAAACAATTCACCTATTAGTAAATCTCAAATCTTTCTTTTTATTTAAGATGACTTTTGTTTCATTGACAATTTAACGTATCAACATACAAAATTAGTGCAGCATTCCGTAACTGGGTATACTAGCGCGACGATTAATATTGATTCCCCATTGAATAATACGTATTTATAACACGACATAAACGCAGGGTAAATAGAAATCAATTGAAATATGTAATTTGCGTACTAATAGACTTATGAAGATTATTCACAAATATTCGCCTGTGTACTTTCGCGGAGATAAAGCAATCTGAAGCAAGTAATTTTTAAGAGATGAAGAAATTGCCTGTCAGTCGAACTTATAATTAAATATTTATCGTAAACTATTTGTTATACCAATAGTGAAGAAGAAGCTAAAATTGTTCAACGTAAAATTAGCCATCATGGAAGTTGATTCATAAACAATGGACAACATGGACTAAATAAATTTTTCAGTTATGGTAGGAGAAGTTGATAACAGCGCATTGGAATTAATTTACGACGCGTTATCGATAAATGTTGACCTGTCACATTACATTTTTCCATACAAAAGCGACTGGACATTATGCTCCGTCGACGCACACATGCATGTAAATATGTGTGCGCGGTATATATCGAGGACGCATTGCATCCAATCGACCGCTCTTTTCCCAGGGGAGAAATATCGCGGATTATTATTTAGTCAGTTTATCGCACAAATTAGTCATGCGAATAGGGAATCATTAGAGCATTCGCTTAATTATCGCAACTACCGGCGTTACACAGACGATGCCGAAGTGAGAAACGCACGATGCTACACTGTACACGTATTATATGATATTTATGTACCCGGTATGTACTATACGCTGTATAATGTGCGTTTCTAGGCAAATCTGATTTCTGCCCGATTGTTTCCTTGCCGTTCCAGTATCGATATCACGTTCGCCGTCGAGTGTATTAATTAATTTTCACGGTTAATTCCGTTCCCCGAATAGCCGCGTCAGCGTTCCTCTAGTTTTCACGTGATGTTAGGTAACGAGCCAATCTCTTACTCCTATATTCTTTCCACATATGCATAGATACTCTCGACAAAAATTACCAAACGTTATAAATTTTTTTAATAATTAAAGACTTATTACTTAATTGATATTTAATTCAGAGATATTGGCAAGTATTAGCAAATATTAAGTAAATGAAAAATAAAAATTTGACTACACATTGCTGAAAATTACTGTTTTCGAAATAAAACAAATGAGAAGCAATTTCTGCCTTCAACTTTGAAATGAACCAAACTTAATACCGCGACATCGGAAAATAACGAGACGCCACCGTCAGTATTTGTGGTCACGATTTCCGGTTCGTCGGAACGGCCTCGTTCGGCCGGCCCATTAACCTTGAGTGCGAGCATATTTTTCGACGAATTCGGAAAACGCCTGCCCGAAATGAGAGACACCACGGTGGGCATCGATGCGGCGCATTTTGTTAATTGAAATCGTTTCATCGATCACGGACAACGGACGTTCCCTTAAAGGGTAGGATGAGGGGGTGCGCGTGGGGCGAAGCGGGGATGGCTTTTGTAACTGGGTGAGCCGGATGGTCGAACGTGGAAGTGGGACCGAAGTTCGCGAGGCACGAGGCGAGGGAGGGTACGAGGTTTAAGCTCATGACAAATGCCCCGGCCTCACGAATCGCTTTCCTAGGTGTCGTATAAATTAATAATTACTTCGTGTCGCCATTAACGGAATTAATATCGCCGATATTATGCCGGCTGTTTCACCGATAATTCATCGACGTTGATACACCTCGATCGGAAAAATCGTGTGGCCGCCGATTGCAGAAGTTTTGTTCTCGCCTACAGTTTTCGCTTTAGCGGGAAACCCCGATCGACTTCGATGCCGACATCGGAGTTTCATAGAAAGAATTATAAGTAGATTCGGAATCTACGGGTGTACAAACGGCAGAACATTATCCGTCAACGTTATCGTTGGATATTTAATATTCGCGGAACGCGAGGTGTCAATAAAATAACGATCGCCCATCAAGGTGTCACGAGAGATGAGATAAATATGGGTATTTGAGCGCGACAGATAATGCAAACAAACCCATGGTGAGTTATGCTTTCCCGTCCCTACGCACATGTATGTACATATCTATATACATTGGTATATATGGTTTGTCCGCAATTGCGATACGCCGCGCGTTAAATTTGGTTTGAATTACCGCCGATAGTGCGACGCGACCTGGATTATTATTAGTCCGTGATTCCCGTACGGTCCATTACCGTGACCTTGCACCCTTGCTGCTTCGATCTCTTCCGCGATAACCCATCGCGAAAACGACGGAAAATATATAACCAACTATATATTCTCTTCCTCTCTTCGTTCCCGTGCATCCTATATTTACCATTTCCCTCGATCGAAGGGATCATTTTCATTTCATGAACTTTTTCACCGTTTTCCTGACAACTTAGCTTAACGACATGAGATATTAGGAGCCGACACCATGATTGAAACTACTGTTCTTTGGCGAGACCTTGAATGAAGACGATATGCAGTGCTGACGTACTAATCTCAGAACCTCCAAATCTCACTCATGTATTTTTAGATAATATATAGTTAAAATAAATTGGACATATCTTTATTTCTAATGAAGTATGCACATCGTGAATTTACGAAGGATTAGAAAGTATGTACGCGCAAATGAGAAAGATGTGAAGTAAATAAAGCAGAGAATAAGATATGTGGTATGACGAGCGCATCGAGCGAACGGAACGACGACGACGACGTCTTAGGTAGAGCGGGGAGAAGGATAATCTTACGATCCACGATGTCAAGTGATTACAGCTATTTTGTGCCACTTGTACTTATTAGGGGTGATACGCCGGTTCAGGCAGCCATTATGAGTGCCATCTGAATCTCGGCCTCTTGAATGCCTCCATTTACCATTAAGCACATTACTATTATCCTATCACGCGCTCGCTCGGCCAAAGGGACTTCTTTGGTTTGCCCGTGATGCACGAAGCCATTTGTACAAAGTGGCCGTTCATTACTAAATTATGCCGGTTTTATAGCATTACATTAAACCCCGGCCTCGGCTTCGCTCCCCGATTCGAACGACCTTCGAAAAAAGTCACACTGGCAGGGGGGGCACGGACGTTTCTACTTCTTTCGCTGTCCTTCGACATCTGTATTTCTACCGGTTGAAAACCGAACCGATCAACTGCATTTTTTATACGAATATCAAAAAGGAAGAAAATCATTGAACAAGTCGATTCAGCTCTAAATGTTCTTTGGAATAGAATATTCTGTTATCCACAAACTCATGATATTAAGTTGCTGCTTCATTGATATTAGGAAAAAGGATGAACCAGTCATCAATAAAACTTCTTGTCCAGGAAAAAAGGACTGGAATCAGTCATCTAACAAAACTTTTGAGAACCAGTGAGATTTACTTCTCGATTTGGACATTCTAATGTAGTAAACAGAATATTATCTAAACCCAACAGATTTTGTCACATTTTTGACATTTTTATTGACTCCAGCTCAGTCATTAAAAGAAAGCTTTGTTCCTTTTTCGCTTCTCAGTCGTTATAATATCTCTTTTTCTTTTTTTTACTGCTCTGTACCACTCTCTTCAATATGTAAAAGGGTTAATTACCCGTGAATTAAATAAACAAATAAATAAGTAAATAAGTCGCGTAATTATAAAAACAGTTTCCTTTATCATTTTTCCTCTGACAATTAAATTCTATCATTACTTTTGAGAATATAGATAGTGGTAAATAATTGCAGCAAACCAATCATGTAATATTGCTTCGGTGAGCCAGATTGCAGGCCAATCTAGTAGCGCTGCAACACTGTTGCCCACAATTCTGTCCATAATGCGCGCATAATTAATGATAATAGCGCCGCTAGGTCCGCGCGTCGCATCGTTGCGTTGGTAGGTGCCCGAGCCGCTTTTTGTCCGCGGTAATGAACCGACGAAGACGTCAGAACCAGTTCCGTGTCTCAGAGGTTTGCAACACTTTCGTATGTAACGACGTGACCGGTTACGATACTGATGCGACCGTTTACCTGTAGTTTAGCTCTGTAATGAATACTATTATCGTCGGTTTCTTCGGTCGGCGAATACTTTAGATGAATGTAGATTGCCCCTCGAACGATTCCGGAGGGCCGAACAAAAAGTGGTTTCACATTCCACATTCGACGTGCGTCCCTCTGCTCGGTGTCCCTAAATGCATCCACCTTCAATTAACCGTCTCTCCTGACGTTTATGTATTCCGAGCCCTCCCACGGAGTAATACTTGCTCCTTCTTTATTGCACGTCCGATACTTCGTACGTACTTGCTATCGACGCCTTCTTTCAAATTCGAATTTACTTAGCGTATAAAACTGTTGCATGCTTTGCGAGCTAAATATGTGATAAAGTTATATTCAAGTGGTACATATAATTTACAACGATTTTTTAACTCCTGCTACATTTTAGGCCATTCTGCCTAAAATTATTTATAGTATTTCTGAAAAGATATCAAATCATTTACGATGTTTTATAAATATAAAACAGATATCTTTCGATGTATCGTCGTTAGTATTAAAAGGGTTGAAGCGTTCTAACACACAAGGAGATCTAGCCAAGATCTCGCTCTTATTTTCGTTTACTAATGCGTACTACTTTATATTGCTTCAAAGTGGAGGATGCACACATGACAGTCCATGTACTACGAGCAATAGTCAAAGATAAACTCGTATTTGTATACGGGCTGTTCGACCAAGATAACGAAAACCGGGTAGTGTAACGCGATGCTTGGTTTAGACGGGGAGAAGGGGGATGCGCTTGTGTAGGGATACAGGGGGATATATCGGCGGTCCGGAGGCTTTTAATAATATTTCCGAATTTTTTCATTCGGTCGGGACGCGCGACTCATAGGCGATTCCCTGTGTGGAAATTTTTTTTCTCCTAGCAGGCCCCACGCCGCCGCCGCGTCCCATTCGCCCGGCTCCGATAATCCCAAAGTATTGCGCTCTTTTTGAAACCGATTTGTGAAATATAAATAAACGGGAAGCGACGTCGAAATGACTTTTGCCTCTGTCATGACGCCGTACGATACCGGGCATTTTTGATTTGGATTTCTGCTTTCGAACATAAAACACGGCGCGTCGCTACGACGTGTCTTTGCACGGTGTCGCGGGGGAGTGCTGTTCTATGCTTAACGCGTAGAATACAGAGAGACATGCGCGGTCGTACGCGCGAGCGTCCACGCTCGCGTCACCGGCGCGATGGAAATGAAATGTCAAAAAGAGTAATAACGAATGTTATCGATATGATACCGGGGATATAGATAGTTTTTCGTTCTTTAGAGATGGAATCGACGACGACCATTTCGTTTCGTGTGTTTCATATGAATTTTTTTAACAGTCTTCCTTTTTCTCTTTCAGTCCAATGAGGGCTTCGCTTTAGAAGTAAATACAACGAATAATTAAAACAATAAACATAGGAGACAATAACAGGCGTATGCGTCTAAACTAAACTTAGTTCCGTATTAATAGTATACCTAAAACTTTTGATTTAACACTCCGACAAATTAATCGTATTGAATCGAGTTGTAAAAGTACTTTAATATACATACTCGTGAACGGGTTAGAAATACGAGACGGAATGTATGAAAGTAAGGATAAACTTATACGTAGGTACTAAAAGAAAAAGCCGTGGCAATCAACTGCAAGTCGTGGACGCAATCATGCGTACCGGTGCGCGCTTTTGATTCACCGGCTCTCATCAAACCTTTAAACAACTTCTCTGAAACGCAATTGGTTTCCGTCCGCGGAGCATCGCGAAATCGTTCGCCGTTTTTTCGTTTCAGCAATTTCATTAACATTCGTCGTAATTCCGCGGTTAAATCTCATAAGCGATGCCTTGGCCGATGCAAAAAATTGTTAGTCTTGCTGGCCGCGTGGCCGCTATTGCCGCGCCCGGCCCGGGCACTCACGGGGCTCCGCCGCGCGCCGCGGGAATAATTCAATAATCCGGCAACATTTTTATTCCGCGCTCAGATTTAATAAACCAGCAAAATAGATTTTATTATTTGCAATCACCATCGCGGTGGCCCGTGCCGCGCTCTCGTTAGCTACATAGTTTTAATCCCGGGCCGCAATCGTCTCGCCTGGGCTTGCGTCCACCGCGCAGCGGGATTCTCGCGTCCTCAGAACACCCAATAACCATGTTAAAATGCCACATGGTACTTACAGCCAAGATCCATTTAACCTCCCATCTGTTTGCCTCCGCGCGCGCCGGCTACATCGCCTTTTATCGATATTACGTTAACGTTCCCACGAGATACTTATGTAGTTACCGAGTTATTGCGTTTTCCCAGCACAACCCTTGCGTATAGCTTGAATGAAACCGCGAACATTTTCACGTAGTTAGAATGTAATTGTAATTTTGTATTTAAGTGTTAACTATTCTGTTCCGAAATAATCGGTACGAAATGCAATGTATTATCTGAAACTTTTATGTCATATGCTTATGGATAAATAAGAATCTTTTACTTCGTTGAAAATAAAGAGAATTTTTGATCGGAGGAATATTTATTTTGTTCTGAAAAAGTTGAAGTTATGACAAGCAGATTTCATAAAATTGTTTTGATGTAAATTTAAATTATACATATACAGATCACAATGTACTTTTCCTGCTTCCTATTTCCTAAATAATACTAATTACAGAAATATTTTGACTAAATTTTTTTGCAAATTCAATTGCTAGTCTTATTTTTATAAAATCATCTTTTCCTATCATTTTCTATATTAAGCAACCGGTATTTTTTTGGTTTAATTTGTTTATAGATATTGATATTGCCATCAAATGGTTTACTATGAAATTCTAATACAAAATTCAATCTATTTTTTATTAATTTTCCCTTGACAAAATGGAACGCATTTCCGTAATAATATCAAGTAAACCGAACGACAAAAAATGGATATAAAAATGCAGCGGTACACAATTCCCGCTTTCCTTCTCTCCCTAATTAACGGCTTTATTCCATTTATGAAACATCGAGTTGACTGTTAATTAATTGAAATCATGCACGTTTACAAAACGTTGAATACGCAATCCGGCCTCTGCAATGAGAAAAATTGAAATCTACGCATAGAATCATAATTGGGAATGATTTTTTCCTAAAAAATCACAAACATGAATAGGTGGAAGCATTTCGAAATTATTAATACCAAAAGCCATAAATCTATCAATTAACCCTTAGCATATAAAAGGTGGTTACTCAGGAGACCATAATATGTTTTTTGCCATACACCATAAGTATTTCTCGTTCTTTTATGAATTCCGATAAAATAGGAGCAAATTAATAAGAAATGTTAGCACATTTTCTTTGTAAATTTAGCGTAAAATAAATCATAAATTTGTAACATTTTGAAAGATTTGTATCATTTTCGTATTTTATCTTCCCGTATGACAATTTTCCACTTATTGTTTTTATCACTAACCAGTCAATTCCTACCTGATGGTTGTATTGAGAATTCTATCATTGTGTGAATGATATCCGTGCCTCAATATAAATGAGCGTGAGAATCAATAAACGAGTTATTTGAAAAACAAAATTCACCATTAACCCAATATTTTTATTACCTTCAATAAAATCCTAGAGAAACAGAGAAATAATATAAAAACCAATCGAGGCGATAATAAAAGTTAGGTAATAAAAAATCGTCAAACACCTTTTCCCCTTATGCTAAGGGTTGGACTTATCAGGACACGCTTATCAGTAGTTTTCATTTAAATGAAAAACGATAACGGGTCGACGAACGTGCATGGAAGATAATCATTTCGGTGGGATGCGGCATAGAAAGAAGGGAATATGACACGGTAGGATCATGGGAGGATAACGTTCCGGCCAAGCGGCACCTACAATCCCTAATCCCTGTAGCCGCAAGCCAAACTCGACCTACCAAAGCCTCTCGACACGGCTTTCGAAAAACGATCTTAAAAGGCTTTCCATCAAAAGGCATCGGTGTTCGGGATTGGAGAGCAATCGCTTAATTATCCGGGTTCCCACAAAAAGGAAAAAGTAGAAGAAGGAGAAAGAAGACTGACANTTGAAATCATGCACGTTTACAAAACGTTGAATACGCAATCCGGCCTCTGAAATGAGAAAAATTGAAATCTACGCATAGAATCATAATTGGGAATGATTTCTTCCTAAACAATCACAAACATGAATAGGTGGAAGCATTTCGAAATTATTAATACCAAAAGCCATAAATCTATCAATTAACCCTTAGCATATAAAAGGTGGTTACTCAGGAGACCATAATATGTTTTTTGCCATACACCATAAGTATTTCTCGTTCTTTTATGAATTCCGATAAAATAGGAGCAAATTAATAAGAAATGTTAGCACATTTTCTTTGTAAATTTAGCGTAAAATAAATCATAAATTTGTAACATTTTGAAAGATTTGTATCATTTTCGTATTTTATCTTCCCGTATGACAATTTTCCACTTATTGTTTTTATCACTAACCAGTCAATTCCTACCTGATGGTTATATTGAGAATTCTATCACTGTGTGAATGATATCCGTGCCTCAATATAAATGAGCGTGAGAATCAATAAACGAATTATTTGAAAAACAAAATTCACCATTAATCCAATATTTTTATTACCTTCAATAAAATCCTAGAGAAACAGAGAAATAATATAAAAACCAATCGAGACGATAATAAAAGTTAGATAATAAAAAATCGTCAAACACTTTTTCCCCTTATGCTAAGGGTTGGACTTATCAGGACACGCTTATCAGTAGTTTTCATTTAAATGAAAAACGATAACGGGTCGACGAACGTGCATGGAAGATAATCATTTCGGTGGGATGCGGCATAGAAAGAAGGGAATATGACACGGTAGGATCATGGGAGGATAACGTTCCGGCCAAGCGGCACCTACAATCCCTAATCCCTGTAGCCGCAAGCCAAACTCGACCTACCAAAGCCTCTCGACACGGCTTTCGAAAAACGATCTTAAAAGGCTTTCCATCAAAAGGCATCGGTGTTCGGGATTGGAGAGCAATCGCTTAATTATCCGGGTTCCCACAAAAAGGAAAAAGTAGAAGAAGGAGAAAGAAGACTGACAATTGAGGGTGGAAAAAGAAAGAGAGAGAGAGAGAGAGAGGAGAAGGGCGAGAAAGGGTGCGCGGGGGGGAAAGGAGGGGTCGCGGCCGAAAAGGTGCATGTATGATCGCTTCATATCGCCTGCAAAGTGAGTCTTTGCGTTCTTATGGTTATTTATCGAGCCGTCGACCCCGGAAAAGCCAACAGGAACGATCGCGGCCGACAAAGGAAGCAAAAAAAAAGAAGAAAAAACGAGGAAGAATAAAAAAAGGCATCGCGTATGTGTGGTGCGCGGGGCGTCGCCATTTCTGATTGAATCCAGGCTTCGAGCTTATATTTTGTCATCCATTGGCGCCGTCGGGAGCGTGAGTGCAGGCTAAAAGAGTCGAAACGGTGACGAGGGGGGAGGCAGATTGGGGCGCAGCTTCGAAAGAGCAAGTGGGAGAGGCAGAGAGGCTGGCGGAGGGCGAGAAAGAGACGGGGTGACTAGCTTTCGGGGAGAGAGTAGGAGAGCGTAGATGGCCTAGGGGTGGTCTCGCTCTTCGAACTGAAGCGGAGGGGGCGCGCGGGGGGCTGTTTGCCAACGCGAATTTTAAAATCACGAATTTTTAAAAAGTACCCCGCGGCCAGATTCTCTCCTCTAACGTGGTTACGTAGTCTCGATGCGCGTGCACGTCTACGTACGTACGATAGAATTACCGACGGTTGTGCGCGTGAACACATAGAGGGTGAAACAAACGCCCGGGTGAGGAAAAAAGTGTGTAGGTGTGTAGAACCGCACCGATCCGCGCGGCGCTATACGCGTTTATCCTACATATCTGTAAATGCATTCAGTTATACCGGTCTCTTCACCGAAAAATTTGATTTTTTCCATTTTTGCATTCTTTTTCTTTGATTTTGCGTCCCTTTGTTGCCACACCAACCCCGAAATAAACGCCGCAAAACGCCTGCACCGCGCGTTCCTATACCAGAAGTCTTTGAGGCCGGCCGGCCGCGGTTTCCGAGCTCGGCCAGAACAATCGCGATCGCTTAATTTCTTCGTTTGACGATATTCATCGACAACCTGAAAGACGCTTGTTGGAGATTAACAGATTATTTTGCAACCTGATTAACAAATACTAATTCTACTGATACCGACCCTTCGACGATTTTTATGAAACAAATTGAGTTCAGTCGCTTATAATTACTTATAGCGATTAGCAGTAGAAACTATTTACTTAAATATGTAAAATAATCATTTCAACTAGGAAAACTATTACAAGATTAGAAAGCATCTCTCGCATCTCTTAAATTTAATTTCTGCGTTAATTACTTTTGGTTTCATACAAATCTTGGAAACATTTTGTTTGAACAATTGGCCTGAAAAGATTATTGTAACAATTCGATGCTTTTTACTACCTTTTAATTATTCCAAGTATAAAGAGACCTTAGCGCGTACGTGTACGTATAATATGTATTTACAACTATATCATACTGTCAACGCTAGAGTTACTGGTTCAGCCGGATTTCAATTGTTGCGCGTTATCGTTTAAAATATTAATCGTGTTGCTGCGCTTTGCCACCGCGCGATCCGTGCTCCCGTGAAAAGGCCGTTCCCTTGTATTCTCAAAAATAATTACTGTTTACCAAGTAATTACGGTGCATGGTGTCTCTAGGCATATGTGCGCGTACGTGTACGTGCCTGTGCACAGGCAGAGACGAACTGCGAGGGAACGAGAGAAACACAGAGACAGGGGGAGCGAGAGAGAGAGAGACAGAGAGAGAGGAAAAGGAGGAGCGAGGGAGACGAGGTGCGAGACAGAGAGTGAGAGAGAATGGATATTTAGCAACAGGCGCTTCGGCGAAATACGCTTCACGGGGCTTCCACTTTATTCACGAGACAGGTCTATTTTTTATTCGCAAATAAATGTGTCCCCCTAAAAATAATATTTAACGTTCGCGTAATGCGGAACCCGCGGGACGGACGCGGACGCGGGCAAGGTGTATTTTGACAGCGTTGCACGGGCGCAATGTTTTTGTTCCCTTCGAGCAACACGGACACGAGGCGCGAGCAAGCGTCCGCGCGCGCGTGCTCAACTTTGTATCCCGGGCCGGGGTGGAGGAAATGATTAAAAAGCTCACGGACTATTTACGTTTCCTACGGTTTCGTCGGAATGAAAAATTCAAAGGGAATCAAGCGTTTTAATTAAATTCTGTTTAGGGACGCTAGTCGCCCAGCTATTCGTCGCCGTTAATTATTCGTCCCGCGTTAATATTTATGCGCCGCTAAACGTCGTGACACATATTTGTCTCCCATCACCTGTTTGCGCGAAAATTTTGAACCGCAACCACGTGTCGAGCATATTTATGATTTCCGCGGTTTCATTTCTTAATAAACACCTGACCTAAAATGTTAGCTTCTTTAATAATGCCAACGAATGTTATCAACCAAATAGAATCATTGTAGAGATCAATCACAATATCTGCGTAATTTGTGATAGACGTACATAATTTGCGTATTGCCATCGCAATGTGGATATTGATATTCATTGCTTGTTGTATACTTTACGTGACAAATATTACGTACCAATAATTCTGAGTCAATAAATTCCTTCTCCCATTGAAAATTATCCTGGTTAGTACGTTAGTAGATAAATACTCTATTGGATGTAATAATAAAAGGTAAATGCTTGATAATGGAAGAGCAGCAAAATTTGTAATCAATCAAAAACTCCTTAATTAATATATTTACAGAGAATTTTATTGTTGTAAGATTTATACTTCGATGGTACAAGTGTCCCTTAAAATTAATTAAAAAAATGAACGATCGCAATAGTTATATTTCACGACACAATAAGTCTTGTCTGACTCAATATTGTCTGTATCTACTAGCATCGACGTCTTCACAAGCGTCGTACATTAATACCCATTTCCTTTTAACTTCACGTTATTATTTAATTATCCATCCTGTTTTACAACCATTCAAATATTATAGTCCTCTATGCCATTGAACTCTCACCAATATTATGAACTTTTAAGATTCCCACCATTCTCCACCTCGTATAATTTTCCACGGCGGTCCAGCGAATATGAGAAGGCCAGGAAGAATTCTCATGTATGCACATATTCCTGCATAAATACATTACACCGTTGGATACGGTTTTCATCGACGGGTATCGTAAGAAGCGGCGAGAAAAATGGCGAGGGTTACCGCGGGGCCAGACGATGCAGAAAAAGGCTGCATATAAAAATGCCTATGAGGGTACTTTGAAATTTCCATCCGCCGTGGAAACGTCGGTCAACATTCAAATGAGCTGGTCGGATCGACCGATCGATACGTAGACACGCCGCCGGTCCGTCCCGGGATTCGGGATACGGGGCGAAGTAGTCCAAGATGCAGCAGACGCGGGAGCCGGTCAGCCGTGGCGAGCGAGAAGGGGGTGGACGAAGGCCTTCAAGGGATCGTGAAATGAGACGTTCTCGAATTCGTAAGGGACCGATCCCTTCGAAAGGAACATCAAACCCTGGGCATTGGCCTTTCCCGAAGAATCATGTGGCCCTCCCACTTATTAGTGGTGCCGGACGGAATACTCGAGTTCTATTACGAGGGACGACAGCTTCGTTAAAGGAAGGCTTCCAGACAATTCGGGCTACGTTTATGTGCGCCGGCCGATCATCTCTCTATAGCTTCTAACATTGATTCTCAAAGACCGCGCCGCTGACGTTCTCTGTTCGAACTGCGAATACCCGAGAACTTTACTCGAGCGTGAATTTGCGTTAAATTATAGAGCGTCGTTCGCCGATCGACGAAATTAGACTGGCTCGATCGTCGATCATCGTCCGTTTCGATTCCCTTACCCGATCCTTTGTACCGATGCGATTTTTGTTCCCCAAGAGATATTAACAGTTTAAATATATAAAATAGTTACAATCATTAATAGTCGATTGATTGAATACGAAATGAAATATGTAGGAACTGCATTGTAAATATAGTTGACATTTCCAAACTCCGAGAATCATACAAGCGGCGTGTAACAAATTCGTAGAGGTCGTGGAATACGGCATGCCAGTTAAACAAATTCCTATTCCCGTCTTTAAATATTTATCTTCCGTAGAGTCCCAGCACTGTTTGTCGAATTGATTACGCAGAAATATCCGTGGGATACCGATCTCCTTTTTTCCTGCCGGCAGGAAGCATTCCGATGGATCCGGTTCGTGGGAGTCCGCGCGCGTAGTCTCCGGGGTTTCCCCAATAATCTCTATCTGAAAACGCGATTTATTCGAAACGGTAAACTTAATAACGCAATTTCGTGGGTACATGCGGCGCGGCACTGACAGGCCGACCGGGCAATTTAAATAAACAAATTATAAATATTCGCCGGCGCGAAAACCGTCTCAGCATGAATAATCATTGCGTCGTAGATGGAAGAGGCAAGGCGAGCACTCGAGCGATTCGATTGATTAAATTTTTAATAATTCATTTGCATTCGCGGACGCCACCAGCTACTGGCTGGTCCTCGCCCACGTCACCGGGGCTACCCGCGACCCTTCTTTAATATATTTTTAAATTACATTTTTAATTGACGCAACAAATGAATTATCGATTGTCTCACCTCGATGCGGCCCACCGATGGGGTTATTACTAATGCGCAGTTCCAGTTACTCGGCTCTTATTATTAAACGCACTAAGACGACGAAGACTGGCTCGAAATTAGCATAAAAATTGCGTCTCCGGTGAAATAATAATCCGTCGTGACCTCGGCTTTTAAATGAATACGGAACCGAAGCTCTTTAACCGATTTCGATACAAGATTAGTTATCGGCAAGAAGCTTTTATGACCGAAGGTTAATAAGCGAGTTTTTTAGGATTTCCCGAAAANCGGGATACGGGGCGAAGTAGTCCAAGATGCAGCAGACGCGGGAGCCGGTCAGCCGTGGCGAGCGAGAAGGGGGTGGACGAAGGCCTTCAAGGGATCGTGAAATGAGACGTTCTCGAATTCGTAAGGGACCGATCCCTTCGAAAGGAACATCAAACCCTGGGCATTGGCCTTTCCCGAAGAATCATGTGGCCCTCCCACTTATTAGTGGTGCCGGACGGAATACTCGAGTTCTATTACGAGGGACGACAGCTTCGTTAAAGGAAGGCTTCCAGACAATTCGGGCTACGTTTATGTGCGCCGGCCGATCATCTCTCTATAGCTTCTAACATTGATTCTCAAAGACCGCGCCGCTGACGTTCTCTGTTCGAACTGCGAATACCCGAGAACTTTACTCGAGCGTGAATTTGCGTTAAATTATAGAGCGTCGTTCGCCGATCGACGAAATTAGACTGGCTCGATCGTCGATCATCGTCCGTTTCGATTCCCTTACCCGATCCTTTGTACCGATGCGATTTTTGTTCCCCAAGAGATATTAACAGTTTAAATATATAAAATAGTTACAATCATTAATAGTCGATTGATTGAATACGAAATGAAATATGTAGGAACTGCATTGTAAATATAGTTGACATTTCCAAACTCCGAGAATCATACAAGCGGCGTGTAACAAATTCGTAGAGGTCGTGGAATACGGCATGCCAGTTAAACAAATTCCTATTCCCGTCTTTAAATATTTATCTTCCGTAGAGTCCCAGCACTGTTTGTCGAATTGATTACGCAGAAATATCCGTGGGATACCGATCTCCTTTTTTCCTGCCGGCAGGAAGCATTCCGATGGATCCGGTTCGTGGGAGTCCGCGCGCGTAGTCTCCGGGGTTTCCCCAATAATCTCTATCTGAAAACGCGATTTATTCGAAACGGTAAACTTAATAACGCAATTTCGTGGGTACATGCGGCGCAGCACTGACAGGCCGACCGGGCAATTTAAATAAACAAATTATAAATATTCGCCGGCGCGAAAACCGTCTCAGCATGAATAATCATTGCGTCGTAGATGGAAGAGGCAAGGCGAGCACTCGAGCGATTCGATTGATTAAATTTTTAATAATTCATTTGCATTCGCGGACGCCACCAGCTACTGGCTGGTCCTCGCCCACGTCACCGGGGCTACCCGCGACCCTTCTTTAATATATTTTTAAATTACATTTTTAATTGACGCAACAAATGAATTATCGATTGTCTCACCTCGATGCGGCCCACCGATGGGGTTATTACTAATGCGCAGTTCCAGTTACTCGGCTCTTATTATTAAACGCACTAAGACGACGAAGACTGGCTCGAAATTAGCATAAAAATTGCGTCTCCGGTGAAATAATAATCCGTCGTGACCTCGGCTTTTAAATGAATACGGAACCGAAGCTCTTTAACCGATTTCGATACAAGATTAGTTATCGGCAAGAAGCTTTTATGACCGAAGGTTAATAAGCGAGTTTTTTAGGATTTCCCGAAAAATTCAGCGGATCGGTAATGTCCTCAGAGGGAGATTTTATGATCAGAAGAGGTCAGTTCTAGTTCTCCCCGACGAGTAACGAGCAAAGTTACACTTAGTTAACGTTACTCAGTTGATTGCCTTTCCAATCGGCACGATGTTTGCAATCAGCTAGGTTTGATTAGGTTGGTTACAACCCCTAGCTGATCCTGCGTGCACCGTCGAAACGTGTAAAACTACCCCTCTTTTCCTGACCCAGCGTTTCCCCTAGAATTCGCCCAGGGAAAAAGTGCATCTCGGTAACGATTGTAAAGTTATCATACGAATAGCATATTGACACATCCATCCAGCGATAAAACTCATAAATAATTCTGTGACATACATATTTTTAGTTTTATGCACCATGCCAAATAAAATATGACAGTACATCGTTTAAAATAGGTTGTCAAATGATTTGTTGATGAATTTCTTACGTATATTAATGATTAATTATTGTACGATCAGGAATGAATATTTCACAATGCTGTAGATACGCCGAACATCTTAAAATATCACATTTCTTCATCAAGTCAATTTATATTATTAGTTGACGCTAGTTCTTGAATTTTTGGTTTATTTGAGATTTTGATATTACCTGCTTCCACGAGATTTCTTGCAATGCTCGGTCGCATAATTTGATCGCATGCCACGATCCAACGAAATTCGGTGAAACCCCTGACATTTGGCAACGCGCGATGGTAAACAGAGGGAGCGAGACAGAAATTCGGACACGTGTTCGAAGAACGTTCACCGAGCCGAAACGAAGTGAACGGGATATATAAACGCGGATCGGGATCAGGGCACGGGCACGGGGTTCGGAATCCGAATCTCATAACTTCCGGTCCGGCGGCGGTCGACTCAATATTCAAGATGACCGGTGAACGAGACGGATGCGACGTCACGCTTCGTCGCCGCCTCAAGCCATATTAGATCGAGGAGTTTCATATTGCCGCTTCTGGATGATTCCGTGCGCAGGAAGTTTATCTATGCCTCAGTTCGTTCCGTAATAATGTCCATTCGAGGTCCGCCTGTCCATTTCGTTTCGACCACTCTTAACCTTAGCGGTCTCTTAACGATTTAAACATTATTTCCTTGCCGACTTTTCCATTAGTTTAATTAAATCTTCGATTCCCTGAATTTCTTGGTAATTCTTAATAAATGCAATTGATTAATAACTTAAGAAGCTGGAATCACCTACTTTTCTCTATAACAGCCAACGTTTTCTGTAGAGGTTTAGAACCACTTCCTTGCTGAAAGTAGAAATTAAGTTTTTACTAGCGAGTCATAATTCATACTAGCAGAATTGGAAAAAATTTTCATCAGAATTAAAGAAAAATGTCCTATTAACGTTTCCTTTTAGACAATTTGGTATTTTTTAATCTTTCTCTAAGTTTTAATCACAAAAGCAATTTCAAGAATTTAATAAAAGTTATCTTATTACTTTCTGATTCGACAATTTTATTAAAGAGTACATTAAGGACAATCTATGCTAAATGAAAAAGATATTTTACTTATTAATTTTCTAGGTACTCTTCTTTTTCCCCAATTAGATCATATGATTTTATTAAAAGAATAAAGAAAATGCCGCGTTATTTAAATGCCCGAACAGTTTAATGAGCCGAGCAATCGGGAAGATTATCAATGAAGAAAACGACGAGAGGTTTCAAAGGTTAATGAAGTGGGAGTGGGGTAAGCTGGCAAAGGCAAAAACCGCAGAAGGTGCTACTTAACTGATGCGTGATGAGGGGCCACGACATGAACCTGATTATAGGTGCATTTAAATATCTTCGAGCGTTTAATGGAAGCAGTAAGCTAAGCAAGCTAAGGAGAATGTATCAAGTTATTAAGGTGTATAATCTTCGCTACTTTGAAGAACACACTGATTAAAAGTTAGTTAAACTTGGTACACAATTTCTTTGCCCAGTATACTTTCAATGGAAGGTTTTGATTTCTATTCCTATTCAAGTATTTTAGATTAATATTAAATTTAATATGTATTGACAAGATTCAGTCCTTTTTTGGAAATACTAAATTATCCAAAAAACTCTATTATTTTTTAAATACACGTACATCAAGCGANCAGAATTAAAGAAAAATGTCCTATTAACGTTTCCTTTTAGACAATTTGGTATTTTTTAATCTTTCTCTAAGTTTTAATCACAAAAGCAATTTCAAGAATTTAATAAAAGTTATCTTATTACTTTCTGATTCGACAATTTTATTAAAGAGTACATTAAGGACAATCTATGCTAAATGAAAAAGATATTTTACTTATTAATTTTCTAGGTACTCTTCTTTTTCCCCAATTAGATCATATGATTTTATTAAAAGAATAAAGAAAATGCCGCGTTATTTAAATGCCCGAACAGTTTAATGAGCCGAGCAATCGGGAAGATTATCAATGAAGAAAACGACGAGAGGTTTCAAAGGTTAATGAAGTGGGAGTGGGGTAAGCTGGCAAAGGCAAAAACCGCAGAAGGTGCTACTTAACTGATGCGTGATGAGGGGCCACGACATGAACCTGATTATAGGTGCATTTAAATATCTTCGAGCGTTTAATGGAAGCAGTAAGCTAAGCAAGCTAAGGAGAATGTATCAAGTTATTAAGGTGTATAATCTTGGCTACTTTGAAGAACACACTGATTAGTCAAACTTGGTACACAATTTCTTTGCCCAGTATACGTTCAATGGAACATTTTGATTTCTATTCCTATTCAAGTATTTCAGATTAATGTTAAATTTAATATGTATTGACGAGATTCAGTCCTTTTTTGGAAATACTAAATTATCCAAAAAACTCTATTATTTTTTAAATACACGTGTACAAGTACCTCAAGCGATTTTGAGCCAATTGCAATTGCACACAACGCCACGACTGGCCCAAAATTGTTTGAAGTACTTGTATATATTCCTGTTTGCAATCGTACTTCCATATAGCCCCCTTTCAGAAATTATGTCTCCAACTGAGAATACTACGACAATCTACAATTCATCCTAAACTTCCAAATCGCTTCGTGTGTGAATAAAATTTCAAGTTTTTGGAAACTTGTAATAAAAAAGCTACACGAGAGACAATCGTATTCGTCGGAGACTTTGCATAGTGTAAGCTGACACAAACAGTAAATTTGTCCGCGTGAAAGGACCCAGACGACCCTGTCTAAACAACGAAGCATTCGAGTGACTAGAGGAAAATTCCGGGGCCGTGTTATCAGCGCTGGTCAACGAAGGGACGTGACGTTGGCCGGGTAAAGGGGTACGAGGCTGTTGATATTTTGGAAACCGGGAACCAGGAACTCGGGTAACACAGGCTGCCCGGGGGCAGCAAAAATCACGAGGATACCGGTTCGAGTATCTTTTTGTTTGTCAGCTTCCATAACGACCTCAGCGGCGCAGCGCAGCGCGGCGGGCCCGTACACAGGTTTTAAATTCCTCTCGAGTCGGCGGTAAGGGTGTCGTGGTGCGGCAGATCATCGTGGAAGAGGGTAGAGCGGGCAACGCGGCGGCGAACGACAGAGATGACATCAAGTGAACACACAGAGAGGAAGTTGGTCGTCGATGGTTACGGCTGGGTTGAGGGGTACGAGAACTGGATGACGGGGTACGATGGCGCTGGGGAACAGGGTGAAGCGCGGGAGAGGGCGGATGCGCACTCGAAAAAAAATCATTTGCACGGTAATTCGAAGCCTGGATTTCAGTCGATAAAAGGATGCACACACGCCGCGGCGCATACAGAGGGAAGAAACAAATGAACAAATTCGCGTTTCAGAATAATGCCCGGCAATCCCATCTACCCGCCTCTCTCGCCGCTCCGCCAACACCCCCCGCCCCCCCCCCCCCCCCCCCCCCCCCCCCCCCCCCCCCCCCCNCCGCGACCCTCTCGTTCAGCCTCCTCCACCTCTTCCATCGTGTGCCGTGGGCCACCGCGTACCCCGTGTAACCGCCCGCACCCCCGCGCACACCCCCGTCCGCCTACGACCGCGTCCTACGGCCTCCACCCGGCCTCACCACTGTCGATGCGCCGCCGTGGCACCCACTCCTCCTCCGACACACACCGCTACCCGCGCAACCTCACAACCCTACTTTTTTCATTCCGTCCTATCAATTGATCAGGTTTTAAATTTCCGCGTCCATCCGAGCCGCGCCTCCACCTCTTCCTCCTCCGCCTCTGCCTCCTCCTACTGGGTGCTCTCTTCTACACGTGCACATACGCGCGGCCACGCATACACACGCACGCGCTATCGTCCCTCCGGGTGTCCTCTTCCATCTCTCGTCCATCCCGCGCCTCTGCGCTCCCGCCCGCCCCGCCACCCCGCCGATTCAACCCTCATCCCGACTGTCCCTCCTCTCTGTTTAATTAAAAGGACACATTAAATTATTTTTTCAATTGAACCCCCCATTGTTACTCGCAGACTGCTGATTCTATCCAATCGTCCCCTCTCCCTCTCTCTCTCGCTCACCCTCGGCCCTGTCCCGTTCGCTCCGCCGTCTTCTCTCTGTCACTCTCCTGTTTGGTTTCTCGCTTCGCGTGGAACCATACCACCACCACCCTCCCCCGCCCCCAATCACCACCGCACGACGGGTGCCTTCCTCTTGCGGCATCTCGCTCGCCCCTTTGACCGGATCGACTGCTCTCACCGTTCTTTCTCCACCGCGATTTTTTTTCCTCGCGTTAGAAGCTTTGTCGAAATACGCGTGCGCTGACATGTGCGTATGTATACATATGTACCTACCTGACGTATTAGGTATGTACGCTGCACACAGGTGCCCGTCGACGCATACATGCCCTCGCGCCTGACTCTTCACGTGTAAATGCATACAAATTCTGTGTATGTACACGGTGCCGTACATGTGTGTACATAGTATTATAGCACAGAACAATTTCTGTATTACGCAGAGATATGTGTGTGTCTCGTCCGGGTCCGGGCTTGCGTGCGCCCGCGCTCTTTCCTATTAATTGGGAAATACCGAAATGCGCGGAATATCGAGCACCTTGATGGCACGACCGGCATGGTCCCTCCGCAACGTTCGAGCTGCCAGGACGAAGAGGTGCACCCAGCGGTGCACACCGGTAAAAGAGGGTGGCGGGTGGAGCGCGGGTGGATGGCCGGGTGGTGGATGGGTGTCGGGTGTGGGTGTGGGTGTGGCGACGATTTTTTCGACGACAGGCCTCCACCGCGCTCGGCCGTTCTCGTTAAACGAATTCGACGATTTTCGGGAGATTGGGAATGAGAGCCTTGCGCTCTGGCTGGCTGGCTGGCTGGCTGCCTGCCTGCCTGCCTCCTGCCTGCGAGATATTATGGTTACTTCGAATTTTACCCATGTGAAAAAGGTGATTAGAGGAACGGGCCGCCGATTGTTCCGTTGCCGAATGTTCATTAGGAGGACGCTCGATGAAAACGATCGATGCCGGCCCGAGGTCTGCCACTGTAAAACACCGAATGTTTCGTTTTTTCACGGGTCCTGTCCGAGAAAATTTGACTTCGAAGAATGCAGGACAGATGACCTGGGCACGAGAACAGAGCAGTGATTCTCCTGGTCCTCTCGAATATTACTGCTTAGGGGGTTTGACTAAAATTGATTGCTGGAACTCCGTAAGTTATTGCGAATTTTATGTTCAGATTGTACTTTCTTCAAATTTCATGTACATACAATGTGGCAAAAGTTGCTGATTTTAAATATAAAGTTTATTGAATATTGTTCGATGAGTGTCTTTTAAGAGATAAGTAAAACTGAGTGACGAATTTTCATTACCAGCAGTCAAAACATTTTCCAAACAAACAAAGGAGCCGAAAGAAATAAAGAGAATTCCATATACCCTTTGGCTACTTCCAATTACCTTAAACTTTGCATGGGTCGTCGAACCGAGGAGGGTCCGAGTTCCCCGAAGAAATTAAAAAAATCGCGCTTATTTACTAATTGAGAATTCTTTTTTTATTAAGAAATCAGCGAGTTGGCCATTGTTGGCGAAGATGGACCACGGTCCAACGAGGTGGGAGGGCCCCGGCCTATAATCTAAAGTCCTCTCTCTCTTTGTTCGTGTCGGCAAAGAAAGTCTGTGAAACGGTGAATCGAGCTCGGCTACATCGGTAATTCAGAGAAGCTAATTAAAAGTTGACTTGTAGGTACGAAGACTAGCGCGGCGCATCCTCGGCCGCGGCCGGCCGGCCCTTGAAATGCCCTCGGTCACCAAGCCGACCGCTATGAGGGGTTAAGCGAGATGAAAACCAACTCCCCAAGCAGGGAGGCACGGGTCTCCTGCTCACCTCATCCCATCCTCTTATCCTTTTTCGTCCCCCATTCCGCCACTTTTTCCCCAGGATTATTCTCGCATTGTCTTCAGTTCGTGATCACACGCAAACATTCGTGCCCTTTCCCTTTTCCGTGCGCGCCCGTCGCTCTTCTTATTTGCTTCAAAGTAATGGAGAGGCGAGCCGGCTCTCTTAATTTTTGCGTTAGATGATAATTTGTGTACACGGGGGGCACTTTTAAACGGTGATTTTTGGCTTTATATTGCGGTCGGTATTGCGGCGGATGTCGGGGGAACAATGTTTGTGGTGCGCGGGGAACTGGGCGACTAGGTGTGAGTGACGATGCCAATGACACAGAGAATCGATGTGGAATTTTTGGATGACGGGTGCGTGCGTTTGCGGGTGTACGTTGGTGTGACTGGGTGAAGTGTTAACGGGGCATCGAACGAGAATCAGAGGGTGGTAGCCCGAATCACTGCATCGACCGAAATCCGTCATTAAGTAATCGAAACACGAATTTAAGGACCGTAAACTTCCTCTTAACAAACATTTATTATACACAGAATAAAATTTAAATATCATTAAGTACTTTTAGAACAAATTCTCAAATTCTTATTTAGATAAAGATAAAAATTAACAAATTTTCAGAAAAATGATAATACCAAGTTAAAAATGCGTATGGTACTTTGTACGAATTCTAAGTCTTGAAAGAAAATATCTATTCATAAATCAAGAGAAGAATGATTATGTAACAAGAGTGGTAATTGGGAAGACCGCGTGTATACGAGCGTCGAAAGATGCTTCGTTAAACTGGCCATCGAGTGGGCTTTTCTCACCCTCGCATAAGTGGCCGAACGGCGGCACGGCTCTCGGTGACAGGGTCATCCAGTCCTTGAAGCCGCGATCGGCGCACCTGTCGTCCCATCGACTTTCTTTTTTCTCATCGGCTGTCACCGGAAATCCGTACAACGGCAGTGGCCGCCACCGTATCTGTCGATCTGCGGTATCGACGACGAGGGCGATTCATCAAAGTGTTGCGCCCCACCCTCCTAACCAGTTCCCTCCAGTTTCCGGGCCGACCCTACGGTTAACGAAATATTACGTCGCGGCACGTCCGAAAGCGCGCCGATCCCGGCCCGGCGCGACCTCCTCTAAGCGGATACGCGGAAAACGAATTCGTAGATGGATAAATACTAAAACGTCAGTAACTCACGATCAGGCACGTACCCTCCTCTGCCATTTCCTCCTGCTTCGCGCGCGCCACGCCGCGCCGCGACCCTCCGATCGCTTTTACTCCTTTTTTCGTTCCTTTATTTTCGCTGCATCCTCGCTCTCGCTATCCTATCCCGCCCGCGCAACGCTTTGTGCGCGACGCGTATATAGCGGAGGCATTGTATACATCCTGCAGGATGTACATCTAGATCAATAGCATTGGAAATTATCCAAACAAATTATCGATAGAGCGAAAAAAGCCGAGGCCGCGAGCCGAATACGAGCCCGAGCTCAAATCCGAGCCCGAATCAGAACGAGGCGCTACATCACACACGCGTAGCTCCCCGGGCCGGAAGTGAGCGAGATAGGGTTCGCGGAGCGCGACAAACGGAACGGAGAGCGCGACAGGGAGCGACAAGGAGCGTATTAAAAAATAAAAAATTGCCGTACATTTTTCAGGCATTAACGTGCGCGCGGGTAGGTTGGGGTCGTTGCCGGCTGAAGAGCCGGGGGGGAGGGGGCTGAACCTCCGGACCGAGGACGCGGGGTTTACGCTTTTCAGGGGCGCGAAGGGGTTTACCAGCCCCTGGTCTGGTCTCCCGCTCGTGTTCGCGCTTACGCCGCAACCGCTCGCGCTCCCGAAAGCCGGAGAGAGGCTACCTGCTACGTGCGTGTCTCCTCCCGATTGGCCTGCCAAAGCCCACCGGAAGCCAATTCACGAGGACGTGTTTAGCGCAATTTTTCAAAATTAGCTAATGTTCGACAGCCCTGGAGCGGAGCCGCGTCGCCGAACCCCTGACTCGCCACCCTCACCCCACGGCCTAACATTAATCACCCTTAATTAATGGGACAACATCATGGAACGAATCGTTAGTGTCTGTTGTGTCTTCGCGTGGCGTGGCTCTCATTTCTTCATTTCTAATTTCACCCATCAACGTGATCTATTTTTCTTTTCCCTCTTCGATAATATCTAAAGGCAAGACTGAAACAACAAATGTGTATCTTTAACGAATACTGAGGTATAAGGCTGTTTATATAGAAAATAAGTCCCGCGGCAGCGGTCAAGAATTAGGATTAAAATTCGTTGTACGGATGGTTAAGAAAAGGGTGCAATTTCCCGTTGTTTCATCGAACTCGGTACGCTCTCGGGACCGCTCGCTTTTCGTCGCGTTTGGCGTGCAGCGTAAAAATTACGTTGACTAGAGTTTATTTGTCCGGAAATGGCGGTGCCCCGGGGGTGGCGCTTGCACGGTTATAGGTGCGGGGCAGAAAAAAAGGGGACTGGCGTAGGTGGAGGCGGAAGGGAGACGGAGCACGTCGGGCGGGAGCGAGAGAAGCCACGTACGTACCTACCTACCGGCGTGGTTGATGTATTGCGTATTATTTGTGTGTTGCGTTCGTTGCTGCATTGCGCGCTTTTTTCTGCTCCCACCGCCTATTATTTATTAGCACTAACGTGCAATTGTATTGATCTGCAATATACCACCCGTCCGGGCCCCACCCACGACCCGATGGATTTTTTTCCCTCTTTTCGAGGATGTATTCGGACTTGCCGGGGAATGGAAGTTTGCTACGATTGGCCCCGGCACGGCGTGATGGAACAACCGCTGATGCTACACTTCGCTCGCTCTTCACCGTGTCACTATTTTTCCTTTAGCTTCTTGTACTACAACGCCGTTTAATCCATTTCCATGTTTAACACCGTAACGTCGGAAATTTACAACGGGACCGCCGATGGATTTAATCTACTTAAGTCTCTATCGCAACCTTTTAAGTAACCAATTCGTCCAGACCTGCCTGTCCTCTTTATGGTCACACATCTTTTTATAAATCCGGTGTTTTATTCGTAACGCGTTTGCCAGGAATATACACGCTACATTTCCAACGAAATTAAAATTGATATGTCATTATTAGACCACGGATCTTGTGCATTTTAAAAAAATTCAATGAGCAGAAAATATAAGAGATGCACACAACGTCTATAAATATGGGAAACGCTAAAAGCATAATGCATCAATATCTTCGGAGATTTCAATCCAGCTTTCATCTTTTGTCAGAAATGTTTAATATATGGAGAAGAAAAATTACAATATTGTCGAAGTTATAAAAAAAGAAACAAACGTGAGCTTTTAATACTGTCATTTTTAACTTATTTCTTTTCAATCACTTAGTCACCAGCTTCAGAAGGTTATTTTATCTTTATCTGTAAACTAGTGAATCTTATTCTTGGAGAGTTAAAACCTGTCTACATGACATGAATGACACAAACGAAATGTAAAAAGTAATTAAGAAAAACGTGATCCCAGAAATCTCCCACGTGACATATAATTGGGAGGGTAAAAAATGAAATCGAGTTCCTGAGAACGATCCTGAAAGGCTGCTCCTTATTCCGGGAACCATTCAGTCACGGAATGTCGCTGGGGCACGAGCTCGCGGCCGGATGTGCGGTTCCGCAACGCGAAAGTGAACCTAGCCGCGAAGCATCAGCGGAGCTATTATATCGTCATCATAACGATATAACGCGAAATCAACAGGGTAACGGTACACGGGCAGAGTGCAAGCGAGAACGAGCGGGACGGAGAGGAAAAGTGAGTCCCGCGTGGCGAAACACAATAGCCTCCTGTCTCTCGGCCGTCTCTGTCTCTGTTCATCGTTTCTCCGGTCCGGAAAGCGCGCGTGTACCCCCGCACCCCCGCTTGGATGCGTTGGCGCGCGTTCGAAACAGCCGGCAAGCCCCGCGAAACTGACCATGCGGCGGGCTAGCAGTCGCGTTGCGTTGCGTTGATGTAACTAAATGATTGGGTAAATGATTCCACAGCGTGCCGCGAGTAATTGAGTGGTGCTGGTGTGGGCGATGACTGCCAGAGAGAGCGCCGCGCCTACACAAGCCCGGTACCGCGTGTTCGTACCCCTGCACGTGCAACGTCCCGTTCGCGTGTGTGNACTATAACCAAAGCGGTCGCAACGCGTTCGATATATTGTCCCCGATGCGATTCCTCCCTTTTTAAATATTTCCTGAAGCTTTATCGGGACTCTTCCAGCGACGGCTCTTCGCCGCCAGATTAGGCTAACTTCCGAGGCACGGACGGGTGGTGATTAGCATAATACGTCGAACTTTAAAACTCGATTCAGAATGGAAAAAGAATTGCTTCAATCGTCGAACAGTACTTATGAGCAAAAGTTGAAAAAACTAAAGTAATTTTTATCAGAAAATAAATCAGCGATTTTGTAAATTATAAAATAAGCTAATATCAGTAGAAAAAAGAATTGTATAATAAAATAAAGTGTTAATTTTTAAATTCATCTGCCCATTTCAAGTCCAGAGAAAAAAATGTATCTTTCATGCAACAAAGTCGATTTATAGGAACATTCAAACCTTATTTGATTCTACTGCGTTGTATTTTCGACTGCTTTTCTCTTGGATATTTAACTGGATTCTCGAATTACTTCTCGATTATATTTGCCGCATCAGTTAAAACCTGGGCCAAATCCGATCGAAACGGTGCGAGGGACAAAGAGCTAATAGAATCGAAGTGGCTAAAAATTACGCAGGAGCGATCGAACGGGGTGCTACCTGATTGAAACTTGGCCCAGATGAATCGCGCGCGTCCGGCATGGGCCAGGGAAGATAATCTTAGGCCACCTCGGTGGAACTATAGAACGAAACGGAAAGGGGTGAAGGATCCAGGATGAAACGAATGCGATATCGGGGCGGAGGGGGGGCAGGGAAATTATTTTCGATCTCTCGCGGGCAGCTCGTCCGGAATCGTTCAACGGAACGAACGTTGAACGAAGCTGACGGTACTTACTGCGAGAATGGGCGCGATCGGTGAAGAATGGGGTGAGAAGAAAAGGGGAATAGGGAGAGGGTGAGAAAGCGGAATGCGGCGAGGATAGCGCCGCCGTGGGCGGTTTCGAACGATACTGTGAGGACCCGAACGCGCGGGGGTGACTCGCGAGGACGCCAGGATAACCGGG